>WNWK01023205.1:0-31403 GCA_009830355.1 Cherax destructor
GTTCAGGAAAGACAATACTATAACATATATTGCCAGGCACACCACCAGAAATGGACAAGAAGATGCAGAACATCCAGACCATGGGTAGCCACAACCACTCCAGAGAGAGGCGGTTTTTAGCTTCAGGAAGGAAAAAAAAAGCTGGCAGGAAATGACAGAAATCGTACACCAACTCCAATCATTTCTGGAGTGGAATCACAGTCAGTGGCCTCCACTCCAAAACGTGGCCTCCAAATATTAGTGCCAGGAAAAAAAGCCTCCCATCACCTGTGCAAATATTCAGGGTCTAAGGCCTGCAACGAACAACAAAATACCTTACATCCGTGGACTGCTTACAGAGTCAACGCAATGTTCGCTCTTTTCACAGAGACCCTCATAAACGATCACCTTGAGAATGAAATATGGATCCCGGGTTACAACCTATACAGATGCGACTAAGGGAACAGGCAAAAAGGGGGGATGATGTTGGCCTGTACAACCTCAGGATCTAAGGCCTGTTATCCTGAGTGTAAAAGGGAGCTTGGAGCAAAGAAACACAGTAGAAAATCTTTTGAATTGTATTTCCTTCACCAAGCAATTATATATATATATGAGTTTTTGTATTTTCCTTCACCAAGTATATTATAAGGCTTTATATAAATATGTACACTATATACAGAGAGTAGTATTAGTGCACACCACATTAGTCAAGGCAGAACAACAGCAAATAGACAGAGACAACCGTACAACAACCAGCTCAGGGAGGGAATGACAGAAATAAAGTTTCGCTCCTTCCATCCAGGAGATAAGGTGTTGGTACAGGAGCTTATACATGGCCACACCTTGAAAGCTAGATTTACAGGACCCATGCAAATTGTAAGTAATTATCTGATGTAAATTATGTGGTATCTCCCCTTGACAAGACCTCAAAAAGTAAAGCCTACCACATTAATCAAATTAAAGCCTTTAATACACCAGATAAAGTCCCAGTAATGACTCTGTCCTCTGCCTCTGATGACCCTGACTCTTTGCACACTGAGATTAATGTAAAGCTTCCCAATTCGGTCCTCCTCAAGGACCCTAACCCTTTAATGTTGGGGTTGACTAAGAATCAAGTAACTAGTTTAACTGCGCTCTTACAGTCTTATCCTGATATTTTTCGGATGTACCGAAAAAATGTACACTAGGATATCATGATGTAGATGTTGGAAACTCTAAACCTATTAAACTCTCCCCCTACAGAGCCAATCCTGAAAAACAGAGGCTACTTCAGCAGGAGGTAGAATTTCTGTTAGAGCGGTATTGAATATTCTACAACCCTCTTCAAATGGACGGTACCCTGTAGACTCTTGCACAATTTCTCTCATTGCAAATAGCAACAGAGAAAGTGATTCATCCCAGTCTGTAGGAAAATGCATGCAAAAAGTTCTCATCATTGTTTTTAACGTCTGATGGAATCTTTCCAAGGCGCCCTGGGACTGAGGGTGATAGGCAGTGGATAGGTTATGAACTATTCCCAGCCTAGTTAATGCTTCCCTAAATGCTTTGGCAGTGAAATTAGTGCCTTGATCACTTTGAATAGATTTAGGAATTCCAAAGCAAAAGATAAACTTAGTTAAGGCTTTTAGGATTGTTTTAGTGTTTATACTGCGCATTGGAACTGCCTCTGGATATCTGGTTACTCTATCCATGATTGTGCATAAATATTGATTTCCAGACTTAGTCTTAGGTAGTGGACCTACACAATCTATTATTAATTCTGAAAAAGTGTCTCCATTAGCAGGAATGGGATGGAGAGGTGCAGGTTTAATGGAGTGTCCAGGTTTCCCTACCTGCTGACATTCTGAACAACAGCGAATATGATTCTTTACATCTTGCCTTAACTTTGGCCAAAAGAATTCTTTTACTATTCTATACTTAGTTTTGGTAATTCCCAAATGGCCTCCTAAAGAAGAGTTATAGGCTATATTTAATATCTGAGATCTAAATTTTTTGGGAAATACTAATCTATTTGTCTGATGTCTTCCCTCCACCTCCTTACCAGTTTCAGTGCAGACTAAGTAATCGTTTTTAAGTTGATATTTGATCAGGTGACCTGAAGTGGATTTACCCACGGCTGCCTCAAAAGCATATTTTAGTGAGGAGTCTTTTCGTTGTTCCTCCCGAAAGGACAGTCCCTCAGGCATGGAAACAGAGACATCTGGCAATCCTGCAACCCTGGAATAGGAAGGCTTGATCTGGGGCTGTTCACTAAATTTACGAGGCCCTTGCCAGTTTTCCTCATAAAACAAATTGGCTAGTCCAAGATCAGAGTCGTCCAAGGACGAGTTAACATTCTCATCAGACATCACTTTGGATTTTGCCCGAGTTATGGCCAACATCGGGGAAGAATTAATCATTATGGGTTCAAAACATTTAGTAGACTCAGTGTCATTACCCAGTAATAGCATTGCATCTTTCATGGGGAATCCATCAGATACACCTACAGTCAAATACCCTGTGTAGTATTTACTCTGCACATATATTTTATGTAAAGGGACAGAAAATACTGCTCCTCCAATAGCTTCTAACAGAACTGAGAACTGCAAAGAGGTTTGTTCAGAAAGGGGAAGTACTCCCTCTCCTATAAGTAAGCAATATGCTCCAGTCTCCCTAAAGGTTCTAACTTCCATTTTCTCTGAATGTTCCTGAAGGGATATATGACAAGTACTATAATAGGGGGCCATCCCTTTCTTTGCTTCTTTCTGAGTCATATTATTATTATTAGGGACATTATAAATTTTCCCTAATGGTTAGGGTTATTTGGGCAATTGGGCCTGATGTGGCCGGGTTTACCACACAAGTAGCATACCACCTCAGCTTTAACTTTGGCTCCTCGTTGATTTTGTGGCTTATGCCACTCTGGATACTACCGTCTCGAATCACCATGTTGAATAGTTTGAGGTTGCTCACCAGGTGATTTAGTTGACTGCCAACGAGATTCACCTTCATCTTGACATTTCGTTCTCCACTCAGGAACTTTTCTTTGACGATCTTTGCTCATACAAGGAGCAGTTAGTTTCAAAAGTATCAGCCAACCTGGCTGCTTCCAATGCAGTAGCCAATGAAAGATCTTGAAGAAAGACTCGAACCTCTGGACTAACAGACTCCAGCAGGTTGACCACCAAGATGAGCTGCACCAGATTATCAAAATCAACGACACCACTTGCCTTGTACCACTTTGTAAAATCCCTGTTCTGTTGCCTTACAAAATCAACGTAAGACTGACCCAACTGCCTTCTGCCTAGTTTGAATTCTTTCCTATACTTGGCAGGAATACATTGATAAGCCCCAAGAACAGTGGTTTTCATAATGTGATAGTTACCAAAGTCTTCATTACTGAGATTGGACATAAACTCTTGTGCCTTACCTAACAACGCAGTATGCACCAGTGACGCCCAATGAACCTCAGGCCACCCTAAAGCTCGAGCCTGGTTTTCAAATGCTTCGAAAAACTGTTCAGGCTCTGCTTTAACAAAACGAGGAACAAACTGTACTGCCCTTTGGAAATTGAAGTCATCTACAGTCTGATGGAATTGCCTCCTCTCCTTCTCTCTATCAAACTCCTCCTTAGCAAATGCACGCTGTTCTTTAGTTTGTTCAAGAGTGAGTCTAGCTAATTCAAGTGCCAATGAACCAGACTCACCTGTAGATAACCCCACACCTGAGACTTCACGAGACTGCTGGCTTTGCTCAGGAGTTTTGTCTCTCCCATTACTTTGTTGATACCTTAATGGTGACCTACGGTTAACAGCTCCTGTAGAAGGAGAAACATGAGTCTGATATGCCATAGTTTCAGTTTGTAGTTTATTCCTTATAATATCACGCAGCTGAGCAGCAGTAAGGGTGCGCTGGTATTCAACACCAATAGAACGAGCAATTCGCCAACAACGCTGTAGAGAGAGTTTGGGCAACTTTAGTAAAGTGAACTCAGACACTTATCGTCTGACTCGAATAGGTGGCATTAACCCCAACGTAACAAGCTGTAGCACTATGCATGGTACGACTGCAGAATACTCACACGATAGCAAGGCTGACCGTAGCAAAGCGAATGCAAAGATGACACACAAAATTCGTGAAGCGTTGGCAAAGCGTAAGCAATGCTAGATAGCAAGCTATCTAAATGATACAAGACTAGCTCCTGCTCCAACTTCAAATCTAGGCTCAACTCCTGCTCTAAGTCCAGCTCCAGCTCTCGGACAGGCTACCCATATTACAACCTCAGGATCTAAGGCCTGTTATCCTAAGTGTAAAAGGGAGCTTGGAGCAAAGAAACACAGTAGAAAATGCTTTGAATTGTATTTCCTTCACCAAGCAATTATATATATGAGTTTTGTATTTTCCTTCACCAAGTATATTATAAGTCTTTATACAAATATGTACACTATATACAGAGATAGTAGTATTAGTGCACACCAGGGTAGTCAAGGCAGAACAACAGCCAATAGACAGAGACGAATGTACAACAACCAGCTCAGGGAGGGAATGACAATGACAAACATGTGAGTGGAATCCACGTCACCTTTCCCATTGCCAGACCCACACTATGATTGGTTGAAACAAGCTGTTGATTTGGTGATGGTTCCCCAAATCACCAAACCCTTAACAAGATGGTTCGCTGGTTGGTGAGGCAACCTATGTGGGTGTGTTTAACATGCTCCGAATAAGGGTGACGTACTCTTTGCATGCAACAGCCTGTACATCACAGAGTCACTGATATCCTTGGAACTACTAAATGCCTCAAATGATGTTGTTGATGTTTTGGCAGTAAAGATCGAGAACTGAAACCTGGTCATTGTGGTTGCATACAAGCCTCCGGATGCAACTTCCCGATAATTCCAGGAACAGCTTTTGAAAATCAACCACTATCTGGAAAACCTTCCAGCTGCTGCCCCAAACATCTTGCTCCTGGGGGATTTCAACCTAAGGCACCTAAAATGGAGGAATGCAGCAAACAATGCTGTAGCAGAGATAATTCCAGGAGGCAGCTCAGATGAAAATTCGCACACACACGAACCTTTAAATCTCTGTACCAAATTCACCTTAAACCAACAAATAATAGAGCCAACAAGATTGGAGAATACACTGCACCTCATCTTCACTAACAATCATGATCTGATTCGAAATATTACCATATCAAAAACAATATACACAGATTACAACATAATAGAGGTTAAGACATGTATGCGCAGGGCCCCAGACCAACACAATGAGATCAGTCAACTTCAAAAACAAAAACAAACGGTGGGACCAAGTCAACCAGGTCCTAAATGAAATAAGCTGGGAAGATAGCCTAAGCAACATAGATCCATACCAATGTCTAGAAAAAAATTACTCTTTGGCTCTCGAGGTATGCTCAAAGCATATTCCTTTAAGGAAAGGGAAGAGAAGATGTTAAGTAGAAAATAGAGGCGCTCCCTATACAGACGAAGGCAAAGAATAACAGAGTAGCTAAAAGAGGCCAATATATCTATAATGTGAAGGGACAAGAAGCTATAAAACATCCAGAACATGGGGAAAAACTGGGTAGCCACAACCACTCCAGAGAGAGTTTTTTTTTTATCGCCATGAAGAAAAAAAAGCTGGCAGGAAATGACAGAAATCGTACACCAACTCCGATCATTTCTGGAGTGGAATCACAGTCGATGGCCTCGACTCCAAAACAAGAGATATTAGTGCCAGGAAAAAAAGACCCCCATCAGTGGCGTCGTAAGGGGGGTGGGCCTCCCCGGGTGACACCATCACGGGGTGACACCATAGAGCCTCTAAAGAAGGTGGCACTAATGCACAAAACAGTGCTGCACCAACATAAGAGAAAAATCCTTTATTTCTATATAGCTTATTATATGATTACAGAGTACAAATAGGCCTATAATGTAAGATCAGATTCATTGAGATGTTACCTGTACTCAAGGTCAAATTAGAACTAGTGTTTCACTGATATTGCAATGTTTTTCTTTATTTTTTTAGTTTTTTTTTTCATTGTTGAAGATGAATAAATGTATGATCTGTTGCCTGTATTTGAGTTTATGTTTCCTCAATATTACTACATTTATTTATTTTATCAATAATGAAGTTGAGAAGCATTCTCCTGTTTGGTATATGACCCTTAAACGTTCTCATTGCAAAACATTAGTCACTGGTCATGCAGTAGTGACGTAACTGGTCATGCAGTAGTGACGTAACTGGTCATGCAGTAGTGACGTAACTGGAGTTTACTCCCCCCATCCCCCTACCCTTGGATTTCATTGTGTGACACCAAAGCTGCCGCCCCAGATGACACCAACCCTAGCAACACCACTGCCTCCCATACCACCAATACCACCAATCCGACGACATTCATCTTTGCAAATATACAGGGTCTAAAACCAGCAACGAACAACAAAATACCTTTCATCAGTGGACTGCTTACATAATCAAATCCAATGTTTGTGGTTTTCACAGAGACCCTCATAAAGGATTATTTTGACAATGAAATAGGGATCCCGGGCTACAACCTTTACAGAAGCGACAGAGTGAACAGGCAAAAGGTTGGGAAAGGGAGAGGTTGGCCTGTATATCACAGAGTCACTGATATGCTCGGAACTACTAAATGCCTCAAATGATGTAGTTGAAGTTTTAGCAGTAAATATCGAGAACCAAAACCTGGTCATTGTGGTTGTATACAAGCCTCCAGATGCAACATCCCAACAATTCCAGGAACAGCTTTTGAAAATTGATCACTGTCTGGAAAGTCTTCCAGCTCCTGTCCCCAACATCTTGCTCCTGGGGTATAATACCAGGAAGCAGCTCAGAGGAAAACTTGCACAAACACGAGCTTTTAAATCTCTGCACCAAATTCGCCTTAAACCAGCAAAAAATAGAGCCTACAAGATTGAAGAATACACTGCACCTCATCTTCACTAACAATCATGATCTCATACGAAATATTATCATATCATAAACAATATACTCAAATCACAAAATAATAAATGTACGACACGTATGCGGGGGGCCCCAGACAGACAAAATGTGATCAGTCACGAGGAAACCTTCACCAAATTCAACTTCAATAACAAAAACATAAGGTGGGACCAAGTAAACCAAGTCCTAAATGAAATAAACTGGGAAGATAGCCTAAGCAACACAAATCTAAACTCTGTGGCACTCGAGGTTTGCTCTAATCATATTTCTTTAAAGAAAATGAGGAAAAGATGTAAACTAGAAAGAGAAAGTCGCTCCCTATACAGGCAAAGGCAAAAAATAACAGAGCGGCTACATGAGGCCAATATATCTGTAATACGTAGGGAGACGCTGGTCAGAGAAATAGCAAACATCGAACTAATGTTAAAGCAATCTTACAGGAGCCAAGAAACGCAGGAAGAACTAAAAGCCATAAATGAAATTGAAAGAAACCCAAAATATTTATTTTCTTATGCCAAATCAAAGTCGAGAACAACATCCAGTATTGGGCCCCTACACAGATGACAGCAAGGAAATGAGTGAGCTACTAAAGTCCCAGTATGACTCGGTTTTTAGCGAGTCGCTAACCAGACTGAAAGTCGATGACCTAAATGAATTTTTTTATGAGAGACACACAAAGTATAGTAGACTCGAAGCTATCTGATATTATCCTCCCGCCAAATGACTTCGAAAAGGCGATAAATGACATGCCCATGCATTCTGCCTCAGACCCAGACTCAAGGAACTCCGTGTTCATCAAGAACTGAAAGAAGCCCCTATCATGTGCTTTTAACATCCTATGGAGAGTGAGCATGGACACAGGGGTCGTCCCACACGTGCTAAGAATAACATACATAGCTCCACTCCACAATGTGGGCAGTAAAGCAATTGCAAAGAACTACAGACCGATAGCGGTAATGTCCCATATCATAAAAAAAATTGAAAGGGTTCTAAGTAGCATGATCACCACCCATCTAGATACCCATCAGTTACACAACCCAGGACAGCATGGGTTTAGAGCAGGCTGCTCCTGTCTGTCCCAACTACTGGACCACTACGACAAGGTCATGGATGCTCTAGAAGATAAACTAAATGCAGATGTTATATACACAGATTTTGCAAAGGCCTTTGACAAGTGTGACCATGGTGTAATAACGCACAAAATGCTTGATAAAGGAATAACGGGAAAAGTTTGTAGATGAATCTATAATTTAATAAAAAACAGAACACAAAGAGTAGAAGTAAACAGAGTAAAGTCTGAGGCGGCAACGGTGAAAAGCTCTGTTTCACAAGGCACAGTACTCGCTCCCATCTTGTTCTTCATCCTCATATCTGACATAGACAGTGATGTAAGCCACAGCACCGTATCTTAATTTGCAGATGACACCTGAATTTGCATGACAGTTGAAGACACCGCAAGACTTCAGACGGACATCAACCATATCTTTAAATGGGCCCCAGAAAACAATATGAGGTTCATTGATGACAAATTTCAATTACTCCGATATGGAAAACGTGAAGAAATAAAAACTATATCGGAGTGTAAATCAAATTCCAATCACTCAATAGAGCGAAAAACTAATGTAAAAGACCTGGGAGTGATCATGTCAGAGGATCTCATCTTCAAAGCCCATAACAGTGTATCAACCGCTTCTGCTAGAAAAATGACAAGATGGATAATGAGAACCTTCAAAACTAGGGATGCCAAGCCAATGATGACTCTTCAGGTCACTTGTTCTATCTTTGCTAAAATATTGCTACACACTAACAGCACCTTCCAAGGCAGGTGAACTTGGTGACCTATTAAATGTACAGAGAACCTTCAAGGCACACATAACTGCGATAAAACACCTAAATTACTGGGAACGCTTGAAGTTCCTCAACCTGTACTCCCTAGAACGCAGGAGGGAGAGATACATGATTATATACACTTGGAAAGTTCTAGAGAGATTCGTACCAAACGTGCACACGAAAATCACTTCCTATGAAAGCAAAAGACTCGGCAGACGATGCAACATCCCCCCAATGAAAAGCAGGGGTGCCACTAGCACGATGAGAGACAACAAAATAAGTGTCCGAGGCCCAAGACTGTTCAGCAGCCTCCCAGCATACATAAGGGGGATTACCAATAGACCCCTGGCTGTCTTCAAGAAGGCACTGTGGTTCATACGTCGGGTTGCGTGCGGCCAACTGTAACAGCCTGCTTGATCACGCCCTTTTGCACCATGAGGCCTGGTCACAGACAGGGCCGCGGGGCGTGACACCCGAAACCCTCTCCATTTATATATATATATATATATATATATATATATATATATATATATATATATATATAATATATATATATATATATATATATATATATATATATATATATATATATATATATATATATATATATATATATATATATATATAATAGTAGTGTACATTTCTTCTGTAGGGCTCAAAATGGCGGCGGTCACCCCAACCAACCAGACCCATGCCCACCCCATGCCCCCCTTCCGGTCGGTCCACCCCCACTTCCGGTCTGTCCAACCCCCACTTCCGGTTTCCTTTTTTTTTTCATCCTGAGCAGGCCTCACACCCCCCTTCACCCCCCTCACCCTCCCTGAGACCCTCATCCCTGAGCGGTCTCCTTCCTGCGCCGCTCCCCGCCCTAACCGCGCCTGCCCGCCCTTGCCCGCGCCGACCCCACGCCCTTCCGCGTCGAGCCCACCCCTCGCTGCCTTCTGCAGCGCCTTCTGCTGCGGATCGCCTTCGCTCCTCGATTTTTTTTCGAATTTTTCATTTTTCAATATTACTTCTGATATTTTTTACTTGACCTCTATGGAGAGTCAGAGATATGATAACCCCCTATGGGGTATGGTAAAACGTTTCTCATTTTTCAATACAAAGAACGAAAGTTTTGAAGATACCTATGGGATATTCCTTAAAATTTCTCGATATTCTGTAATACTTCTGTCACCCTCCATATCCTTGGATCAAGTTTTGAGATCCCCCCTATAGGGAGTAAGCAATTTTCTCGATTTCAATATTACTTCTATCATCCCTCCACTTCCTTGGATCAAGATCACCCACCCCATCTCCCACCTTCATTTTTCTCTTGTTTTTCAATATTCTATCATCCCTCCATCTCCTTGGATCGAGTTTTGAAGATACCTATGATATATTCCTTAAAATTTCTCGTTTTTCAATATTACTTCTATCATCCCTCCATCTCCTTGGATCAAGATTGAGGTCTCCCCTATGGGGTCTCTCTTTAAGTAAATTGAACTAAGACTTGAGATTTACCTACTTTGGAATTTCATCAAATTCACTTCCATCTCCCCAAAACCCCTGCTCCACTTCCTTGGATCAAGATCACCCATCTCTTGCCCACACCCTCTTGGTGGTCAGTGACGGCATCACCGGGTCACCAACAAGTTCAATCAAGCGAGCCCAGGTGTGGTGCGATGTCACAATATTTCCTCGGACAAGCTTAAACATGAGGAGAGTACAACAGGCTGATTCAAGCATCCCTATGGGGTCTCTTTTTTAAGTTAAAAGAATTTAATGTAGGATAACACTAATACACATTTTTCATCATTTATTTATTTATTATTAATACATACACAATTTTCCCGGTCATACATTAACATAGGAAAAACATAACACGAATTAAGATTTCAGGTAACAAATAAAAAAGGTACATTTCAATCTCTGAGAAGATCACAGACCCACCCCAGCGCCTGAGGTCACGACCTCACCTGCTCTCTCTCTCTACCTCACACACACACACACACACACACACCCCATCTCCCACTCATCACAGGCCCACCCCAGCGCCTGAGGCCATGACCTCACCTGCTCTCTCTCTCCACCTCATACACACACACACACGCACATGCACACACACACACACACACACACACACACACCACCCATTACCCCATCACTCATCTCAATTTTTTCCAGTTTTACTAATTCATCCAAAAAGCCACATCCGCCTCCACAGAACATACACACATTTTATACTCAATATAACCAAGAAATGCATTGGAACACCTCCAAAACACTCTTATACATCATTTGAATACCCCCAAAACATCATTGAATACTGTGAAAACGACATTGAAAACTGTCAAATAACATTTAAAACACCTCTAACTCATACACCAAACTACACTCGCCCCAAAATCACTCATCTCAATTTTTTTCCAGTTTTACTAATTCATCCAAAAAAAGTAAAATCCATCTCCAAAGAACATTTTTCATATACATTCCTTCGTATCACCAACCGAAAACACTCAGGACAAGATCGCTAAAACTATGAATACTTTCACTAAGATCACATTTTTACACATTCCCCCAAAACACCATTGAACACCACCAAAACGCCATTGAATGCACCCAAAACACTATTGAACACCACCAAAACACCATCAAACTTTCCCTCAAAACACTATAACCAACTTTTTAAGATGACAAAACCATTATCTAAGTACAATCATCTCAATATTTTTCCCGTTTTACTAATTCATCAAAAAAAGTAATCACTAAAACACAGTTTCAAAAACACAATCACCATTAAACACCGTTAAAAACACCTTTGAATACCCCATACATCAACAATGAATACTCCCAAAACACCATTTGAATACTCCCGAAACAATATATAACATTTAACCTAACCTAACCTAACAACATCTAACGTAACCAAAAAATAACATCTAACCTAACAACTTAACCCTCAAAACATCATTGAATACTATCAAAACACTTCAAAATCACTCTCATGAATTATTTGAACACATACAACTAAGACATGAGACATTACCAAAACTAACACACACCTCCAACTAATCCATAACATGAACGCCAAATCTAAGACATACACCTACCACTAAGACGTGAGCCATAACCAAAATTCTAAAACATATTCACAAAAAATACCAAGGCATGATCACCATCAACTATAACATATCATGTACCCAAAAAAAAAAAAATCTAAGAAACACCAAAACTAAGACATACACTTCAAACTATAACATGACATGAACACACAACCAACTTATACACGACCTAATCACAACAAAACTTAACACATGAAACATATACACAAAATAAGACATAAGCACAAATATTCTAAGATCCACCAACTAAGACATAACATGAACCCACAAACAAATTTAAACCATCAGTCAGGTCAAAAATCTAAGACACAGACACCACCAACTAAGATATATACACAAAATAAGACATAGGCACAAAAACACCATAATCACAATATATTTAAGACATAAGACATGATATCAATAAAATCTAAGACATATTAAAAAAATCTAAGAGATGTACACAAAAATAAGATAGACACCACCAACTAATATGCAACATAATCACAAAATAAGACATAAGCACAAATATTCTAAGATCCACCAACTAAGACATAACATGAACCCACAAACAAATTTAAACCATCAGTCAGGTAAAAAATCTAAGACATAGACACCATATATACACAAAATAAGACATAGGCACAAAAACACCATAATCACAATATATTTAAGACATAAGACATGATAACCATAAAATCTAAGACATATTAAAAAAATCTAAGAGATGCACACAAAAATAAGATAGACACCACCAACTAATATGCAACATAATCACAAAATTTTAAAACATGTAACATTAAAAATCTATGACATAATAAAATATTCTATGATATATAAACAAAATAAGACATAAGCACAAAAAAAATACCATAACATGATCACTATAACATGCACCCTAAACTTATACAAGTCATGATGACAACAAATTTAAGACATGAGTCATACATAGTACACTATCTACCAAAAATAGAAAACTAGCACTTGATCACATAAAAAATTGACTTACAATCACTTAAATCATATGAAAACATAAACATAAGTCATATGATGACAAAATTTTACACAAATTTCATGAGTATTACACCAAGATCACTAGCTCATGTACACTTATAACATGAGAACCACAATCTATAAACACTACTCATTCACCATCCTAACCACTAATTCTTCGCACGAACACTTAAGACATACAACAACTAAAAAATATTAACACAACTTTGCCCACCAAAGATAAGTTATAACCTCCATAACACAAAACTGATTTACACTTTTCTCAAACTGAATATTCATACCACATTTTTCATTTATCATCTATTTACATATCACATTTTTCATCCACATCTTCCCTAAACCATCCTTCCTGGAATATTATAAAAAACTAAGACACCTTCAACTATCACCTGAGTCATTTCCAAAACTAACACAGACATACACCCTCCAACTAAGTCATGCTCAAAAACCACTAAAATCGCTAATACTATGAATACTTTTTACTATTGGAACACTTCCAAACAACATTAGAACATTTCCAAATTACATTAGAACACTCCCAGATTACTTTGAGCACATTTAAAACAATATTAAAACACTCCAAGATTACTTTGAGCACATCCAAAACAATATTAAAACACTCCCAGATTACTTTGAGCACATCCAAAACAATATTAGAACACCCTCAGATTACTTCCAAACAATATTAGAACACCTCCAAAACACTTATACATCATTTGAATACTCCCAAAACACCATTTGAATACTCCCGAAACAATATATAACATTTAACCTAACCTAATCTAACCCAACCCAACCCAACATCACCTATCCTAACCAAATTATCATTTAACCTAACTTATCATTCAAATCACTCATTCACCATTTGAACACCTTCAACTAACACAGGAGACATCAAGAAACCTATGCATGGCATAATCACAATATTTCCTCTCTTTAAGTTAAAATGAGCTAAAATACTCCAACTAAGACATATCATAATCACTAAGACATATTCAGCAATCTTATACCTGACATAAGCCATATCCAACATCTAAGACAAATAAAAAATCTAACTCATATACACAATATAATATATAACTGCAAAATACCATGTCACGATCACCACCAACTAAGACATATCATGAACACACTCAACTAAGACATAACATAATCACATTTTTATAAACATCCCCTCAAATCAATATAACCAACTTTATATGTTGACAAACCATTATCTAAGAACATTAATCTCAATGCACTAAAGATCAATCTTTTCTATTTTTCCCCAGTTTTTACTAATTCATCCAAAAACAAAAAAAAACTCAAACCCATCTCCACAGAACATTTTTCATATACATTCCCTCGTATCACCAACTGAGAACTCTATTACTGAGATCACTTAGGACAAGATTGTTAAAACTATGAATACTTTTTACTATTGGAACATTTCCAAATTACATTAGAACACTCCCAGATTACTTTGAGCACATCCAAAACAAATATTAGAAAACTCCCAAATAACATTTGACATCTCTAACTCACCTGCCAAATTACATTCTCAATCACATTTAGACACATTTCATTAAATGAAATTACATCTCACTCACCAAACTACACACTCACCCCAAAACCACTCACCTACAACTAAGCCATGAGACATAAGCAAAACTAAGACATATTCAAAATCTAAGAAATGAACACAAAATAAGACATATCACGAACACTATAATATACCCAAAAATTTAAGTCATTTACACAAAATACGATAAAAGCACAAAAATACCACGACACAATTCACCACCAACCAACTATAACATATCATCACACCAAAAAAATATAAGAACCACCAAGTACAACATATCATCACACCCAAAAAATATAGGAACCACCAAACTATAATATATCATTACATCCAAAAAATATAAAAAACACCAACTAAGACAGATGAACACATACAACTAAGTCATGAGACATTACCAAAACTAACACACACCTCCAACTAATCCATAACATGAACGCCAAATCTAAGACATACACCTACAACTAAGACGTGAGCCATAACCAAAATTCTAAAACATATTCACAAAAAATACCAGGGAACGATCACCATCAACTATAACATATCATGTACCCAAAAAAAAAAAAAAATCTAAGAAACACCAAAACTAAGACATACACTTCCAACTATAACATGACATGAACACTCAACCAACTTATACATGACCTAATCACAAAAAAACTTAACACATGAAACATATACACAAAATAAGACATAAGCACAAATATTCTAAGATCCACCAACTAAGACATAACATGAACCCACAAACAAATTTAAATCATCAGACAGGTCAAAAATCTAAGACACAGACACCACCAACTAAGATATATACACAAAATAAGACATAGGTGCAAAAACACCATAATCACAACATATTTAAGACATAAGACATGTTAACCATAAAATCTAAGACATAATAAAAAAATCTAAGAGATCTACACAAAAATAAGATAGACACCATCAACTAATATGTGACATAATCACAAAAAATTAAGACATGTAACGTATTAAAAATCTATGACATAATAAAATATTCTATGATATAAACAAAATAAGACATAAGCACAAAAATACCATAACATGATCACTATAACATGCACCCCAAACTTATACATGTCATGATCACAACAAATTTAAGACCAATTTTGGCCAATTTTGCGCGTTAGAGTGTAGTGGGACACAAGGCTCCGTGAATCTTAGTGTTTTTAGGTGGTACATTAGCTGCTAGAGAAGCCAGTGGTAGTGACAGGGTCAGTGAACAACCCTACAAGTGATAACCAAAGATATTAACTAAAAAAAATGCGAGAGAAAGCCTGAAATTACAAAAGAAAATTTGAAAGTGCCAAATCGTTTGAGGCCTAGCAGGCACTGTTGCCACACGGGTACAAATATATATACGAAGTATAAAGCGAGTGACGAAAGTTAAAAGGTCAAGAGTTAAGAGAGGTTGGTTAACAAGCAACATGTGGGGTAGTATACAGCGAGAGTGACCAAGTTAACAAGAAAACGAAGAAAAGAAAAAACAAAAACAAAAATATATAACCAGGGAAGGTGGCAGGCAGTAGGCCTCCTCCAGGAAGTGGTGACGTCATAGGTTGGGTATCATTATAAATAAGTGTAATGTACCAAAAGTGAAGAGTAATTTACAAAAGTGAAAATACTTGAGGAACGTGTGGTGTATGAGTATAAATGGATATACTTTATCATGGGTGAAGGATTTCGAAGAAAGTCTTAGAGGTCAATGCAGTACGACAACAAGGAGGCAGAAGCAGAACTTGTCCACCACCACTGCCAGCCGCAAGTACACTCGCCTAGTTTTGGTTGCATGTTGTGTCGGAAGTACTGGTCTCTGACACTGGTAGCTAAGGGTCACTCACTCCTGCCAGCTATTACCTGAACTAGAGTAAAAACAACATTGATAAGGTGGAGATAGGATTGATGAATGTGTGGGAAACTAGTGAGGGACATCAAACACACACACACATACACACACACACACACACGGGTTTAGGCACTGTAGAGCTGAGTAGAGTATCATAACTTTTAGATTTACTAGTATTAGTAAATATAAGTAAATATAAATATAAGTATTAGTAAATAGAAGTGAGGAGTATTTTCTGGGACACAAACATAGATGCGTGGGCATACAAACACAGCACAAGGGTTTCACACCTTCTGAAAGCTGATATGACACATCCTCTCTCCCTCCCTCTTAAACCATATACACACACACATACATACAATAATAATCCATACATACAATAATAATTCAACTGATAGTAATTTTAAGCTCACATAGACAGTGACAAGGAAACCAAGGGATTGGGTACATTGGCAGTACATACGTGGGTACATAAGGACAGTAAGGATACATAACGACTAACGTGGGTAGACAGCCCCCTACCACCATTCCCCTGCCTCTATCACCTCCCCTCACTCATCCCCTCTCCCTTCCCAGACCTTTCCGCTCTTCCACCCACCCACTTCCCTACACTCTCACTCTACCTCTCACTCTACCTCACACACTCCCTTGCCCCCTGACTCTCTCCCCCTCTCTTACACTCTCACACTCACACACTCTCACATTCAATCTCTCCCTCTCACACACACTCACTATCTCACACACTATATCCCCATCTCTCTCTTCCCACCTCTCTCTCTCCCTATCTCTCTCTCTTGCCCCATCTCTCTCCCACTCTCTCTCTCCCTCTCCCCAGCTCTCCCTCTCTCATCTGTCTCCCCATCTCTCTCCCTCTCCCCATCCATCTCTCTCCCCAGCTCTCCCTCCCTCCCCAGCTCTCCCTCCCTCCCCATCTCTCCCTCTCTTATCTCTCTTTCTCTACCCTTCCCTCCCCCCTTCTCCTGGTCCCCGAATCCTCTCTCTCTCTCTCTCTCCCCACCTCTGCATATCTCTCCTCCACCCTTCTCCCTCTAGTCCCCAAATCATCTCTCTCTCTCTCTCCCCATCTCTCTCCCTCTACCCATCCCTCTCTCCCCATCTCCCTCCCCCCATCTCTCCCTCTCTTCTTATCTCACTTTCTCTACCCTTCCCTCCCCCCTCTCCTAGTCCCCAAATCCTCTCTCTCTCTCTCCCCACCTCTGCATATCTCTCCTTCTCCACCATTCCCTCCCCCCTTCTCCCTCTAGTACCCAAATCCTCTCTCCCCATCTCTACCTGTCTCCCTTCTCTCTCTAGTCCCCTAATCCCCCCCTCTCTCTCTGTATCTACCTCTCCCCTTCCTCTTGCACTCCCAAAAAAAAAAAAAAAAAAAAAAAAAAAAGGTGGTGGGGACTCGCAGGACCCAGGGTCCAGAGGAGAACGGCTCTGGTAAGGAATAATGGATGAAAGAGCAGTGCAAAAGGATGGAACAAGAGTGGAGAGAAAACTAGGAGAGCTTTCTGCAAAGATGGAGAGAGAGCTTTCTGTGAAACTGGAAAAGAGGTTGGAGGAGGAGAAGAAGAACTGGGAGGCACAAGCTGAAGATGCAGTAGCCAGGATAAGGGGCCTAGAAGATGAGGTAAACAAGCTGAAGCAGGTTACAGGGGTATTGACCAGTAAAGACACAGCATCAAGGGGGCCCATCGGGAAGGAAGATGTAACTTACGCTATGGCCGTATCTGCCTACCAAGCAGGGCCAAGGAGCGAAGAGGGTGAGCAGCTGAGAGCAGGTGGAGAGGGGAATAGGGCAAATGCAGAGGAACGATCATGCCACCAAGAGCAACAGGAAAAAAGAAGGGAGAAACAGGAGCCTGAGCTGCAGAGGGAAAGGCAATGGGAGGAGGAGAGGGCAAAGGCAGTGTTTATTCATGGGCTGAAGGAGAGTGAGGGAAGGACACACACTGAAAGACGGCAGGCAGAAAGAAAGGAGATTGAGAGCATACTCAAAGAAATAGGTGAAGAAGACATGTCCGAGATTGTAAATTTTCAGAGAATAGGGGGGTACTCGAAGGGAGAAAACGACCGCTCAAGCTGATTCTCAGGACAGAAACAGAGAGAGACAGAATCCTCCAAGAGAAACCACGATTGAAGGAAACGGAAGAATACAGGAGGGTGTTCCTAGACCGGGACAGAACAAAAACAGAACGACAGCAGCTGAGGGAGAGGACACAAAGGCGAAAGGAGCGAGGAGGAGGGACAAGGACAGAATCAGTAGAGGACAACCAGAGCAGGGCGGAGCAACAAGAACAAGCACACACAGAACCATCCCAAACACCCAACAACCAAGCACACTATCCCAACACAAACTACAACCAACAATCTCAGCCCCCACCCAACACTCCACTATAGAATCCCACAGTACACCACCAGGTCCCCCACCCTCACAGACCCCCCAAAACACAGTAGTAGAGAGGAAACTGAAGGTATGGTACACCAATGCTGATGGAATAACAAATAAGTGGGAGGAGTGGCACGAAAGAGTCAAAGAGGCATCACCGGACATAATAGCTCTCACAGAAACCAAGCTCACAGGTATGATAACAGATGCCATCTTTCCAATGGGATACCAGATCCTGAGGAAAGACAGAGGGAACAGAGGGGTGGAGGAGTGGCACTGCTGATCAAAACCGATGGGATTTTGACGAGATGGAGAGAGGAGACGGAGGAGAAGCTGGGGATTACATAGTAGGGATGCTACAGTCTGGAGGTCCCAAGGTGGTAATTGCAGTGATGTATAACCCACCACAGAACAGCAGGAGGCCAAGGCAAGAGTATGATGAGAGTAACAGAGCGATGATTGACACTCTGGCAGAAGTGGCCAGAAGGGCTCGCGCGAGCAGGGCGAAGCTACTGATCATGGGTGACTTCAACCATAAGGAAATTGATTGGGAGAACTTGGAGCCACATGGGGGCCAAGAAACGTGGAGGGCTAAGATGCTGGAGGTGGTACTGGAAAATCTCATGTACCAACACGTAAGGGACACTACCAGAGAGAGAGGAAATGACGAACCAGCGAGACTGGACCTAGTATTCACCCTGAGTAGTGCAGATATTGAGGACATCACACATGAAAGCCCCCTTGGGGCCAGTGATCATATGGTTCTAAGTTTCGAATACATAGTAGAGTTACAAGTGGAGGGGAAGCAGGAAGGGCTGCACAAATGAAGCCAAACTACAAGAAAGGTGACTATGTGGGCATGAGGAACTTCCTGCACAGAGTTCAGTGGGACAGAGAGATGGCAGGGAAGTCAGTAGACGAGATGATGGAATATATGACAACAATTTGCAAGGAAGCTGAGGAGAGGTTTATACCCAAGGGTAACAGGAGAAGTGAAAAAGACAGGATGAGCCCATGGTTCACCCAAAGGTGCAGGGAAGCCAAAACCAAGTGTTGCAAGGGAATTGAAGAGGTACAGAAGGCAAAGAACCCCGGAGAATAAGGAGAGCAGTTGTAGAGCCAGAAATGAATATGCACAGATCAGAAGGGAGGCCCAAAGACAGTACGAGAATGACATAGCAGCGAAAGCCAAATCTGACCCAAAGCTGCTGTACAGCCACATCAGGAGGAGAACAACAGTCAAGGACCAGGTGATCAGGCTGAGGAAGGTAGGAGAGGAGGTCACAAGAAATGACCGGGAAGTGTGTGAGGAGCTCAACATGAGATTCAAAGAGGTGTTCACAGAGGAGATAGAAGGGCCTCCAGAAAGGAGGAGAGGTAGGGTACACCATCAAGTGCTGGACACAATACACACAAATGAGGAGGAAGTGAAGAGGCTACTAAGCGAGCTAGATACTTCAAAGGCGATGGGGCCAGATAACATCTCTCCATGGGTCCTGAGAGAGGGAGCAGAGGAGCTATGTGTACCCCTAACAACGATCTTCAACACATCTATCGAAACAGGGCAACTACCTGAGGTTTGGAAGACAGCAA
This sequence comes from Cherax destructor, assembly GCA_009830355.1. Classification (NCBI taxonomy): domain Eukaryota; kingdom Metazoa; phylum Arthropoda; class Malacostraca; order Decapoda; family Parastacidae; genus Cherax; species Cherax destructor. The sequence goes on from WNWK01023205.1 coordinate 20,259, forward strand.
ATGTAGTTCCAATTTTTTAAAAAAGGAGACAGGAACGTAGCACTAAACTACAGACCAGTGTCACTGACATGTATTGTATGCAAGGTCATGGAGAAGATAGTCAGGAGAAGGGTGGTTGAGCACCTAGAAAGGAATGAGCTTATCAACGACGGCCAACACGGTTTCAGGGACGGGAAATCCTGTGTCACAAACCTACTGGAGTTCTACGACAGGGTGACAGCGATAAGGCAAGAGAGAGAGGGGTGGGTAGATTGCATATTCTTGGATTGTAAGAAGGCGTTTGACACAGTTCCACACAAGAGATTAGTGCAGAAGCTGGAGGACCAGGCAGGGGTAACAGGGAAGGCACTACATTGATCAGGGAATACCTGTCAGGGAGACAGCAGCGAGTCATGGTACGTGGCGAGGTGTCAGAGTGGGCGCCGGTGACGAGCGGGGTTCCACAGGGGTCAGTCCTGGGACCAGTGCTGTTTCTGGTATTTGTGAACGACATGACGGAAGGAATAGACTCCGAAGTGTCCCTGTTTGCAGATGATGTGAAGTTGATGAGAAGAATTCAATCGGACGAGGACCAGGCAGAACTACAAAGGGATCTGGACAGCCTGCAAGCCTGGTCCAGCAACTGGCTCCTGGAGTTCAACCCCACCAAGTGCAAAGTCATGAAGATTGGGGAAGGGCAAAGAAGACCGCAGACGGAGTACAGCCTAGGGGGCCAGAGACTGCAAACCTCAATCAAGGAAAAAGATCTTGGGGTGAGTATAACACCAGACACATCTCCTGAGGCGCACATCAACCAAATAACTGCTGCAGCATATGGGCGCCTAGCAAACCTAAGAACAGCATTCCGACATCTTAATAAAGAATCGTTCAGGACCCTGTACACTGTGTACGTTAGGCCCATATTGGAGTATGCAGCACCAGTTTGGAACCCACACCTAGCCAAGCATGTGAAGAAGCTCGAGAAAGTGCAAAGGTTTGCAACAAGACTAGTCCCGGAGCTAAGGGTATGTCCTACGGAGGGAGGTTAAGGGAAATCGACCTGACGACACTGGAGGACAGGAGAGATAGGGGAGACATGATAACAACATATAAGATACTGAGAGGAATTGACAAAGTGGACAGAGACAGAATGTTCCAGAGATGGGACACAACAACAAGGGGACACAGATGGAAGTTGAAGACTCAGATGAATCACAGAGATGTTAGGAAGTATTTCTTCAGTCACAGAGTTGTCGGGAAGTGGAATAGTTTAGGAAGCGATGTAGTGGAGGCAGGCTCAATACATAGCTTTAAGCAGAGGTATGATAAAGCTTATGGCGCAGGGAGAGTGACCCAGTAGCGGCCAGTGAAGAGGCGGGGCCAGGAGCTTTGACTCGACCCCTGCAACCACAACTAGGTGAGTACAACTAGGTGAGTACATGAATCATACATAGTACACTATCTAACAAAAATAGTGAGTGTGTAGTTTGGTGAGTGAGATGTAATTTCAGTTAATGAAATGTGTGTAGATGTGATTGAGAATGTAATTTGGCAGGTGAGTTAGAGATGTCAAATGTTATTTGGGAGTTTTCTAATATTTGTTTTGGATGTGTTCAAAGTAATCTGGGAGTGTTCTAATGTAATTTAGAAATGTTTCAATAGTAAAAAGTATTCATAGTTTTAACAATCTTGTCCTAAGTGATCTCAGTAATAGAGTTCTCGGTTGGTGATACGAGGGAACGTATATGAAAAATGTTCTGTGGAGATGGGTTTGAGTTTTTTTTTGTTTTTGGATGAATTAGTAAAAACTGAGGAAAAATAGAAAAGATTGATCTTTAGTGCATTGAGATTAATGTTCTTAGATAATGGTTTGTCAACATATAAAGTTGGTTATATTGATTTGAGGGGATGTTTATAAAAATGTGATTATGTTATGTCTTAGTTGAGTGTGTTCATGATATGTCTTAGTTGGTGGTGATCATGACATGGTATTTTGCAGTTATATATTATATTGTGTATATGAGTTAGATTTTTTATTTGTCTTTGATGTTGGATATGGCTTATTTTGTGTATATGTTTCATGTGTTAAGTTTTGTTGTGATTAGGTCGTGTATAAGTTGGTTGTGTGTTCATGTCATGTTATAGTTGGAAGTGTATGTCTTAGTTTTGGTGTTTTATAGATTTTTTTTTTTTTTTGGGTACATGATATGTTATAGTTGATGGTGATCGTGCCTTGGTATTTTTTGTGAATATGTTTTAGAATTTTGGTTATGGCTCACGTCTTAGTTGTAGGTGTATGTCTTAGATTTGGCGTTCATGTTATGGATTAGTTGGAGGTGTGTGTTAGTTTTGGTAATGTCTCATGTCTTAGTTGTATGTGTTCAAATGATTCATGAGAGTGATTTTGAAGTGTTTTGATAGTATTCAATGATGTTTTGAGGGTTAAGTTGTTAGGTTAGATGTTATTTTTTGGTTACGTTAGAGTATTCAAATGGTGTTTTGGGAGTATTCATTGTTGATGTATGGGGTATTCAAAGGTGTTTTTGACGGTGTTCAATGGTGATTGTGTTTTTGAAACTGTGTTTTAGTGATTACTTTTTTTGATGAATTAGTAAAACGGGAAAAATATTGAGATGAGTGTACTTAGATAATGGTTTTGTCATCTTAAAAAGATGGTAATAGTGTTTTGAGGGAAAGTTTGATGGTGTTTTGGTGGTGTTCAATAGTGTTTTGGGTGCATTCAATGGCGTTTTGGTGGTGTTCAATGGTGTTTTGAGGGAATGTGTAAAAATGTGATATTAGTGAAAGTATTCATAGTTTTAGCGATCTTGTCCTGAGTGTTTTCGGTTGGTGATACGAGGGAATCTATATGAAAAATGTTCTTTGGAGATGGATTTTACTTTTTTTGGATGAATTAGTAAAACTGGAAAAAAATTGAGATGAGTGATTTTGGGGCGAGTGTAGTTTGGTGTATGAGTTAGAGGTGTTTTAAATGTTATTTGGCAGTATTCAATGTCGTTTTCACAGTATTCAATGATGTTTTGGGGGTATTCAAATGATGTATAAGAGTGTTTTGGAGGTGTTACAATGCATTTCTTGGTTATATTGAGTATAAAATGTGTGTATGTTGTGTGGAGGCGGATGTTGCTTTTTGGATGAATTAGTAAAACTGGAAAAAATTGAGATGAGTGATGGGGTAATGGGTGGTGTGTGTGTGTGTTTGTGTGTGTGTGTGTGTGTGTGTGTGTGTGCGCATGCGTGTGTGTGTGTGTATGAGGTGGAGAGAGAGAGCAGGTGAGGTCATAACCTCAGGCGCTGGGGTGGGCCTGTGATGAGTGGGAGATGGGGTGTGTGTGTGTGTGTGAGGTAGAGAGAGAGAGCAGGTGAGGTCGTGACCTCAGGCGCTGGGGTGGGTCTATGATCTTCTCAGAGATTGAAATGTACCTTTTTTATTTGTTACCTGAAATCTTAATTCGTGTTATGTTTTTCCTATGTTAATGTAAGACTGGGAAAATTGTGTATGTATTAATAATAAATAAATAAATGATGAAAAATGTGTATTAGTGTTATCCTACATTAAATTCTTTTAACTTAAAAAAGAGACCCCATAGGGATGCTTGAATCAGCCTGTTGTACTCTCCTGATAGAAGTAATATTGAAATCGAGAAAATTGCTTACTCCCTATAGGGGGGATCTCAAAACTTGATCCAAGGAGATGGAGGGTGACAGAAGTATTACAGAATATCGAGAAATTTTAAGGAATATCCCATAGGTATCTTCAAAACTTTCGTTCTTTGTATTGAAAAATGAGAAAAGTTTTACCATACCCCATAGGGGGTTATCATATCTCTGACTCTCCATAGAGGTCAAGTAAAAAATATCAGAAGTAATATTGAAAAATGAAAAATTCGAAAAAAAATCGAGGAGCGGGGGCGATCCGCAGGAGAAGGCGCTGCAGAAGGCAGCGAGGGGTGGGCTCGACGCGGAAGGGCGTGGGGTCGGGCGCGGGCAAGGGGCGGGCGGGCGCGGTTAGGGCGGGGGCGCGAGCGCGCGGAAGGAGACCGCTCAGGGATGAGGGTCTCATGGAGGGTGAGGGGGTGAGGGGGTGTGGGGCCTGCTCAGGATGAAAAAAAAAAAAAGGAAACTGGAAGTGGGGGTTGGACAGACCGGAAGTGGGGGTGGACCGACCGGAAGTGGGGGTGGACCGACCTGAAGTGGGGGTGGGCTGGGGTTTGGCATGGGGTGGGCTGGTTGGGGTTTGACTGCCGCCATTTTGAGCCCTACAGAAGAAATGTACACTAAATATATATATTATATATATATATATATATATATATATATATATATATATATATATATATATATATATATATATATATATATATATATATATATATATATATATATATATATATATATATATCATACATACATATATCAATAACTGCACTGCACTAGCCAGGGGTCGAACCCATGATGCATTTGCCCGCCTTATGATGAGCGACAACACATGACGCTCTAGTCCGCTGAACCATACAATCCCTAAGAGTAGTGCATCCAATAGCACTGAATGTTGTACTCGGTACCCAAGGACATACGATGGTGTGGACGCCTCTAAGCTAATTTCATTCCAGGCGAGTACAACATTCAGTTCTACTGGATGTACTACCACTAAGGATTGTATTCTTAAGAAAATTAATAACATTTAAAAATTAATGCTTTAATTTTGGCTCATAAATAGAAGAAGTTTCTCCATAGTTCATTAGTTTCAGAAATTTTGTCGAAATCTTTATTTGAGTGAAGGCTCATAAAAATCTTTCCAACTACCAACAACATTAAAGAATCCGAGTGTTCACGGACTGGAGTGTTCTTAATGCCTTCAGCATCGCTTTTGACATCGCTATTTTCCGGGAAATTTGGTGAATTGAAAAATTGTCTAAAATAGCTAATTGAGGCGGTTTTTAAGGTGGATTTGACAGATTCAACTTTTTTTGTTCCATATTGTTACTCCAGAAGACTTGCTAGTTGCCTGGGTAAAGTTTACCTCCAGAAGACATACTAGTAGCCTGGGTAAATTATACGTCCAGAAGACATACTAGTAGCCTGGGTAAAGTTTACCTCAGGAAGACATACTAGTAGCCTGGGTAAATTATACGTCCAGAAGACATACTAGTAGCCTGGGTAAAGATTACCTCCAGAAGACATACTAGTAGCCTGGGTAAATTATACGTCCAGAAGACATACTAGTAGCCTGGTTAAATTATACGTCCAGAAGACATACTAGTAGCCTGGGAAAAGTATACGTCCAGAAGACATACTAGTAGCCTGGGTAAAGTTTACGTCCAGAAGACATACTAGTAGCCTGGGTAAAGTTTACGTCCAGAAGACATACTAGTAGCCTGGGTAAAGTTCACTTCCTGAAAACATACTAGTAGCCTGGGTAAAGTTTACGTCCAGAAGACATACTAGTAGCCTGGGTAAAGTTTACGTCCAGAAGACATACTAGTAGCCTGGGTAAATTATACGTCCAGAAGACATACTAGTAGCCTGGATAAAGTTTACCTCCAGAAGACATACTAGTAGCCTGGGTAAAGTTTACGTCCAGAAAACATACTAGTAGTATGGGTAAAGTTTACGTCCAGAAGACATACTAGTAGCCTGGGTAAAGTTTACGTCCTGAAAACATACTAGTAGCCTGGGTAAAGTTTACGTAAAGAAGACATACTAGTAGCCTGGGTAAATTATACGTCCAGAAAACATACTAGTAGCCTGGGTAAAGTTTACGTCCAGAAGACATACTAGTAGCCTGGGTAAAGTTTACGTCCAGAAGACATACTAGTAGCCTGGGTAAAGTTTACCTCCAGAAGACATACTAGTAGCCTGGGTAAATTATACGTCCAGAAGACATACTAGTAGCCTGGGTAAAGTTTACCTCCAGAAGACATACTAGTAGCCTGGGTAAAGTTTACCTCCAGAAGACATACTAGTAGCCTGGGTAAATTATACGTCCAGAAGACATACTAGTAGCCTGGGTAAAGTTTACGTCCAGAAGACATACTAGTAGCTTGGGTAAAGTTTACGTCCAGAAAACATGCTAGTAGCCTGGGTAAAGTTTACCTCCAGAAGTCATACTAGTAGCCTGGGTAACGTTTACGTCCAGAAGACATACTAGTAGCCTGTGTAAAGTTTACGTCCAGAAGGCATACTAGTAGCCTGGGTAAAGTTTACCTCAAGAAGACATACTAGTAGCCTGGGTAAAGTTTACCTCCAGAAGACATACTAGTAGCCTGGGTAAAGTTTACGTCCAGAAGACATACTAGTAGCCTGGGTAAAGTTTACGTCCAGAAGTCATACTAGTAGCCTGGGTAAAGTTTACGTCCAGAAGACATACTAGTAGCCTGGAGTATACCTGGAGAGAGTTCCATGGGTCAACGCCTCTTCGGCTCGTTCTTTGACCAGGCCTCATGTTGGATCAGAGCCTGATCAACCAGGCTGTTACTGCTGGCCGCACGGAGTCCAACGTACGAACCACAGCCTGGCTGGTCAGGTACCGACTTTAGGTGCCTGTCCAGTGCCTGCTTGAAGAGAGCCAGGGGTTTGTTGGTAATCCCCCTGATGTATGCTGGGAGGCAGTTGAACAGTCTTGGGCCCCTGACACTTATTGTGTTGTCTCTCATCGTGCTCGTGGCACCCCTGCTCTTCATTGGGGGGATGTTACATCGCCTGCCGAGTCTTTTGCTTTCATAGGGAGTGACTCTCGTGTGCAAGTTTGGTATTAATCCCTCAAGAATTTTCCACGTGTATATAATAATGTATCTCTCACACCTGCGTTCCAGGGAGTACAGGTTTAGGAACTTCAAGCGTTCCCAGTAATTGAGGTGGTTTATCGCAGTTATGCGTGCCGTGAAGGTTCTCTGCACATTTTCAAGGTCAGCAATTTCACCTGCCTTCAAAGGTGCAGTTAGTGTGCAGCAATATTCCAGCCTAGATAGAAAAAGCGACCTGAAAAGTGTCAACATGGGCTTGGCATCTTTGGTTTTGAAGGTTCTCATTATCCATCCTGTCATTTTTCTAGCAGATGCGATTGCTACGGTGTTTTGTTTCTTGAAGATGAGATCCTCTGACATGATCACTCCCAGGTCTTTGACATTAGTTTTTCGCTCTATTATGTGGTTGGAATTTGTTTTGTACTCCGATGAGATTTTAATTTCCTCACGTTTTCCATATCTGAGTAATTGAAATTTCTCATCATTGAACTTCATATTGTTTTCTGCAGCCCATTTAAAGGTTTGGTTTATGTCTACTTGGAGTCTTGCAGTGTCTTCAACGGTGGACACTGTCATACAGATTCGGGTGTCATCTGCAAAGGAAGACACAGCACTGTGGCTTATATCCCTGTCTATGTCCGATATGAGGATGAGGAACAGGATGGGAGCAAGTACTGTGCCTTGTGGAACAGAGCTTTTCACTGTAGCCGCCTCAGACTTTACTCTGTTGACTACTAAAAACGTTTACGTCCAGAAGACATACTAGTAGCCTGGGTAAAGTTTACGTCCAGAAGACATACTAGTAGCCTGGGTAAAGTTTACGTCCAGTATACATACTAGTAACCTGGGCAAAGTTTACGTCCAGAAGACATACAAGTAGGCTGGGAAATGTTTACGTCCAGAAGACATACTAGTAGCCTGGGAAACGTTTACTTCCAGAAGACTTACTAGTAGCCTGGGTAAAGTTTACCTCCAGAAGACATACTAGTAGCCTGGGTAAAGTTTACCTCCAGAAGACATACTAGTAGCCTGGGTAAAGTTTACGTCCAGAAGACATGCTAGTAACCTGGGCAAAGTTTACGTCCAGAAGACATACTAGTAGCCTGGGTAAAGTTTACCTCCAAAAGACATACTAGTAGCCTGGGTAAAGTTTACGTCCAGAAGACATACTAGTAACCTGGGCAAAGTTTACGTCCAGAAGACATACTAGTAGCCTGGGAAATGTTTACCTCCAGAAGACATACTAGTAGCCTGGGAAATGTTTACCTCCAGAAGACATACTAGTAGCCTGGGAAATGTTTACCTCCAGAAGACATACTAGTAACCTGGGAAATGTTTACCTCCAGAAGACATACTAGTAACCTGGGTAAAGTTTACGTCCAGAAGTGTTTCTTGATTCACTACCTGCAGTACATCCCACGAAACATGTCTGTTATTAAATAATATCTGAACAACTTTTTGGACTTACCTGGAATGTTTGTTTAGGGATTTAAGTAATCACCATGGATATTGTTTTAAGTACTCACCATGGATATTGTTTTAAGTACTCACCATGGATATTGTTTTAAGTACTCACCATGGATATTGTTTTAAGTACTCACCATGGATATTGTTTTAAGTACTCACCATGGATATTGTTTTAAGTACTCACCATAGATATTGTTTTAAGTACTCACCATTGATATTGTTTTAAGTACTCACCATGGATGTTGTTTTAAGTACTCACCATGGATATTGTTTTAAGTACTCACCATGGATATTGTTTTAAGTACTCACCATGGATATTGTTTTAAGTACTCACCATGGATATTGTTTTAAGTGCTCACCATGGATATTGTTTTAAGTAATTACCATTGATATTGTTTTAAGTACTCACCATGGATATTGTTTTAAGTACTCACCATGGATATTGTTTTAAGTACTCACCATGGATATTGTTTTAAGTGCTCACCATGGATATTGTTTTAAGTAATTACCATTGATATTGTTTTAAGTGCTCACCATGGATATTGTTTTAAGTACTCACCATGGATATTGTTTTAAGTGCTCACCATGGATATTGTTTTAAGTAATTACCATTGATATTGTTTTAAGTACTCACCATGGATAGTGTTTTAAGTACTCACCATGGATATTGTTTTAAGTACTCACCATGGATATTGTTTTAAGTGCTCACCATGGATATTGTTTTAAGTAATTACCATTGATATTGTTTTCAGTGCTCACCATGGATATTGTTTTAAGTACTCACCATGGATATTGTTTTAAGTGCTCACCATGGATATTGTTTTAAGTAATTACCATTGATATTGTTTTAAGTACTCACCATGGATATTGTTTTAAGTACTCACCACGGATATTGTTTTAAGTACTCACCATGGATATTGTTTTAAGTGCTCACCATGGATATTGTTTTAAGTACTTACCATTGATATTGTTTCAAGTACTCACCATGGATATTGTTTTAAGTACTCACCGTGGATATTGTTTTAAGTACTCACCATGGATATTGTTTTAAGTACTCACCATGGATATTGTTTTAAGTACTCACCATGGATATTGTTTTAAGTACTCATTGTGGATATTGTTTTAAGTACTCACCATAGATATTGTTTTAAGTACTCACCATGGATATTGTTTTAATACTCACCATAGATATTGTTTTAAGTACTCACCATGGATATTGTTTTAAGTACTCACCATGGATATTGTTTTAAGTACTCACCATGGATATTGTTTTAAGTACTCACTATGGATATTGTTTTGAAATAAAATTTTGTTGAATTTAGTATAAAATTGGTTGAAAGGCCTAATCATGGTTATTATTATAGTGGTTTTCAGGGTTAAAATACGTGTTTTGTGGGGACTGATTTATGTTAAGGAAGATAAGTTTGCGTAATTTGTAATGTTGAATGTAATAGGCTGGACACTGGACTTAAAAATGAGTGTTTTTCGGCCGTTTTCGGGCCGGTTATCCTTTCGATAAGCAATTTTAAGAAAATTCTAACATCTAGCAATGACTGCTCTGTTTGTAGGTCAGAGTTGATGACTAATATCAGCCGCTTTCAGCGGTGTTTGACTGGGCGTAACTGCAAAATTCTTGAGCTAAATTGAGATAGGCCCAAATCAATGAGCAATGAAGATTATATACATATATTTATTATAATATTATGTGCACACTATTTTAGTGCTCAAATAAATTAACATCTAAAATTTTTGTACTTGAAGTCTTGACGAGGCAGCCCATCGACCCATCTGTGTACCGGCAGTCGCCATTTGCCAGGGTTGCCAGATGGCTGGTCCAGAACCGACTGATTCCTCGTCCTTCACCGGTATCAAGGCACTTTCCCCCTGTTACCCGGTTCTATTAATAACACAGTATCGGTTCTAGTAACAAGAAAGTACTGGTGCTGCTTACAACAATATAACGGTTTCGTTACAAGGTAACGGTTCCGTTAAAAAACAGAGTACTAGTTATTATTTATATTATTATTGTTTTATCACCGGCCGTCTCCCACCAAGACAGGGTGAACAGAAAAAGACAACAAACACATTCCTTATTCCTCCAGTCTGATATCCAGTCTTACCATCCAGATCCGTCCACCAACCTTAGCAACACCTCTTCAGAATCTTCCGAAAGCAACGTGTCATTGACAAAAGCAACGTGTCATTGACAAAAGCAACGTGTCAATGACAAAAGCAACGTGTCATTGACAAAAGCAACGTGTCATTGACAAAGCAACGTGTCATTGACAAAGCAACGTGTCATTGACAAAAGCAACGTGTCATTGACAAAAGCAACGTGTCATTGACAAAAGCAACGTGTCATTGACAAAAGCAACGTGTCATTGACAAAAGCAACGTGTCATTGACAAAAGCAACGTGTCATTGACAAAAGCAACGTGTCATTGACAAAGCAACGTGTCATTGACAAAAGCAACGTGTCATTGACAAAGCAACGTGTCATTGACAAAAGCAACGTGTCATTGAAAAAGCAACGTGTCATTGACAAAGCAACGTGTCATGACAAAGCAACGTGTCATTGACAAAAGCAACGTGTCATTGACAAAAGCAACGTGTCATTGACAAAGCAACGTGTCATTGACAAAAGCAACGTGTCATTGACAAAAGCAACGTTTCATTGACAAAAGCAACGTGTCATTGACAAAAGCAACGTGTCATTGACAAAAGCAACGTGTCATTGACAAAAGTAACGTGTCATTGACAAAAGCAACGTGTCATTGACAAAGCAACGTGTCATTGACAAAGCAACGTGTCATTGACAAAAGCAACGTGTATTGAAGCAGGCTTGACAAAAGCAACGTGTCATTGACAAAGCAACTGTGACAACTCCCACTTTATAACTGATTCTTCATCTTTTATTACTACACCTCTTTCC
>WNWK01023206.1:0-31401 GCA_009830355.1 Cherax destructor
GTTACACGCCTGTATCATTTTGTTAAATCTAAGAATATGCCCTACTCAGTGGAAGAGGTGCGACAAGTGATCAGATCATGCAGAGTATGTGCAGAGTGCAAGCCAAACTTTCACCAGCCAGAGAAAACTCATCTCATAAAAGCCACCCAGCCTTTCGAGAGACTGAATATAGATTTCAAAGGACCTCTACCAAGCATAAACCAGAATAGGTATTTCCTTAACATAGTAGATGAATATTCTAGGTTTCCTTTTGTGTTCCCCTGTGCAAATATGACTGCTTCAACTGTCATCAGTTGTCTTTCCCAGTTATTCGCTATTTTTGGTATGCCGGCCTATATCCATTCAGACAGGGGATCCTCGTTCATGAGTAATGAACTTCATGAGTTTTGGCTAACAAAGGGATTGCTTGCAGCAGAACAACAAGCTACAACCCTCAAGGCAATGGTCAATTGGAGCGGTTCAATGGTACTATATGGAAGTCAGTTACAATGACACTGAAATCTCGCAATCTACCGGTTCAACACTGGCAGACTGTCTTACCTGATGCCCTTCACTCTATTAGATCATTGCTGTGCACAGCTACTAATGCTACCCCTCATGAGAGACTCTTCAACTATTCACGTCGTTCCTCTACGGGAGCCTCTATGCCCACCTGGTTATGTCACCCTGGACCCATTCTCCTGAAGAGTCACCGTAGGATGAACAAGACGGATCCTTTAGTGGAAGAGGTAGAGCTCCTACAAGCTAATCCGCATTATGCCCACATTCGCTACCAAAATGGTGAAGAGACTACTGTATCTACAAGACACTTAGCCCCAGTTGAAACCAATGTTAGTGCGGAATCTCAAGATACACCAATAGATGTTGCGAAAGATGCTTCGGTTTCTCCAGGAAGCCTTTTCAGGCTACCCCTATTGAAATAGAGGATGCCGCTCCAGTAGATAGTCAAACCCCGCTAGAAAATACCGAACCCGGTGAAGAGGCTCAAGGGCTACGAAGGTCTGGACGTACACGTCACCCACCTAACCGTTTGGAGGATTACTGTATCTGATATTTTAGAAGGGGAGATTGTAGTGATACCGCTCTTGTGGAGAGCCGCTGCAGGACACAATACGGCACCACCTCAGGGGCCCCTAACAATAACAACAAACAGTACGGCGATGGCCCAGCATGGCGTGTGGTCTCGCTCTTACACAAATACATTCGTGATGCAGATTACATGGTAAGCTTAAATATGTCGCCAGTAGCTATAGCTTTTCTGAGGACATATGCACCTTACATCACCTGTCCTGCAGCAGCAGTCATTAGATGTATTTTCTTCTGTTGCAGACATGTACCATGGATTTTGTGTTCAATAAAGCCTAGAAATGAGGCCTGTGTTTTTATCACAACAGAACTTCATGAGTTTTTGGCTAACAAAGGGATTGCTTGCAGCAGAACAACAAGCTACAACCCTCAAGGCAATGGTCAAGTGGAGCGGTTCAATGGTACTATATGGAAGTCAGTTACAATGACACTGAAATCTCGCAATCTACCGGTTCAACACTGGCAGACTGTCTTACCTGATGCCCTTCACTCTATTAGATCATTGCTGTGCACAGCTACTAATGCTACCCCTCATGAGAGACTCTTCAACTATTCACGTCGTTCCTCTACGGGAGCCTCCATGCCCACCTGGTTATGTCACCCTGGACCCATTCTCCTGAAGAGTCACCGTAGGATGAACAAGACGGATCCTTTAGTGGAAGAGGTAGAGCTCCTACAAGCTAATCCGCATTATGCCCACATTCGCTACCAAAATGGTGAAGAGACTACTGTATCTACAAGACACTTAGCCCCAGTTGAAACCAATGTTAGTGCGGAATCTCAAGATACACCAATAGATGTTGCGAAAGATGCTTCGGTTTCTCCAGGGAAGCCTTTTCAGGCTACCCTATTGAAATAGAGGATGCCGCTCCAGTAGATAGTCAAACCCCGCTAGAAAATACCGAACCCGGTGAAGAGGCTCAAGGGCTACGAAGGTCTGGACGTACACGTTACCCACCTAACCGTTTGGAGGATTACTGTATCTGATATTTTAGAAGGGGGAGATTGTAGTGATACCGCTCTTGTGGAGAGCCGCAGCAGGACACAATACGGCACCACCTCAGGGGGCCCCTAACAATAACAACAAACAGTACGGCGATGGCCCAGCATGGCGTGTGGTCTCGCTCTTACACAAATACATTCGTGATGCAGATTACATGGTAAGCTTAAATATGTCGCCAGTAGCTATAGCTTTTCTGAGGACATATGCACCTTACATCACCTGTCCTGCAGCAGCAGTCATTAGATGTATTTTCTTCTGTTGCAGACATGTACCATGGATTTTGTGTTCAATAAAGCCTAGAAATGAGGCCTGTGTTTTTATCACAACAGCGTCAGAAGCGGCTAATCGACAGAATATTCAACCGGGTGACATGGTGTTAATTGATACTGAGCAACCTCGAACATTGTGGCCTCTGGGTAAGATAGTGACATTATACCCAGACGCTCAGGGTGTTGTCAGGAATGTCAAAGTGTTGTGTCGCGGCCAAGAGAGTTTACGCACCATTAATAAGTTAATCCCCTTAGAATTAAAGGGAGTTCTATCAACTGGGAACGAAAATCTAAGGGAAAGTGACACGAGTGATGTTGAAGACGACACGGACCAGGGGATACCAGAAACAGGGAGTGGGATTCGACCTACCAGGAAGATAGCTGTTCAGTCCAGGGAGGGCTGGAAGCGCCTGTTGAAAACTGACTCGATTTGATTCATCTAACAACGAACTCTGCCCGGCCGCAGTGTGGAAAATATTGGTATTTTCCGAAAGTTGTAATTGATAAACTTTCCAATATGAATAAATATTATTAATGTGTTGCTGTTGGCTTAACATTAACTGAAAAGAACCAACGAATTAACACGCATGCGCGAGATGCCTCGTCAAGTGGGCAGGGAGCTGGGTAGAGGGGAATGGGCAGAGAGTGAACAGCGAGCCTAGCGACCCGAGATCAGGTGGTGAGATGGCCTGTCGAATTTGGAGACTCCGCCCACCAAATCGGATTTAATTACCTCCTTTCGTAATGTGGAGGAATATCCAGTGACGCGGGGAATATACAGTGGGACAATCGGTCCAGGAGGTCCAGTAATAGGACAATAATTGTGAAATAAGGTGTGCCGCCAGCGAGTGATGCGGTCATAGGCCTATTTGAACTGAGTGAAATGACCATACGGTAGGATAAAGTCGTAACCCTGATGCTGGGGAGTTTCATCTTAGAAGAGACTGAAATATATTCGATGAACTTTGGGAAATGGTGAATATAGTGAAACCGAGTTGTAAATAATCAGGGGTTGATTGTACCGGGCGGGTCTAGCTTGGGTACGCCATACCCCGACCGCCATATTGGATGTGATTGAAATGAACTAACATATCGCAAGTTATCTACTCGAAATCCAAGTATCGAGACTGTGAATGTGTATAAACTAGTGGGGCATTAAGCCAGGATATACGTAATATGTAAAGTTATACGTATAAACAGTACAAAAGGTCGGATTAGTGAGAGGATCTGATTCGCTACCCCGACCAACCACATGTTAACAAACGCCCGGTCTCGTGGGCGTATAAGAGCGCACGGAAATTAACCTTCCTTGACTCGACGAGACAACTATTACCATCGCGATCGAATCAGATCGCAGGAGGACGTCAACAACGGAACGACTCCCTCATCTAAAGCTAAGTACTCTGCTGTCTACTTTGTTATTGGCCAATGATATTGTTACGCACAGTAGATGTACTTTAGCTAGGTCAACGATCTACTATGCACCGCTATGATGCTGTTAATTAGGTGAGTGATGGTCATGTTACCTTAACTGTGTGTTCTCTACCTCTCCTCCTGTTTGATCAGTTGTTTAATAACCCATACAGTCCACTTAAATTTAAATATATCATAATTATAATAAATGATCTTCTCAGATTTATTTATACTGGTCCAGAGTGCAGTGGGTTAACGAGAATATTGAAGGTACCCCTTGGGTGCGGCCAGGAGCGGGTAAAGTTCTCACATACCTTAAAGGGAATGACTGCGGTAAAATTATATGAGTCGGTCATCTCCCTGGGAGTTTGTTTATTGCTAGTGGCGGTGTCCCAGATAGACTTATCTCTCTCAATTCCCCACAGCACTGTTAAAAAACATCTTATCTCCCTTACACACCCCACCGGTAGCTAACCACATGAAAACTACTTTATCTTGCATATATCCACAGCAAAATACACTTATTGATATCTGTGATTCACCCTTAATTTGCACATGACTGTAACCAAAATTCTAATACAACTATTGCTTCATAATTCTTAAGCTAGTCATAAGTTTGCCTAAGACACTCCAATATAGAAAGTGTATCATGCCAACACGGCACCATTTCCATTAATATATAAACTAATTGTTAAATTCTTAAATTTTTGAACTACCTCAATTTTGTAAACATAGTTAATCACTACAATTACCTAACCTTAATACCAGTATAATCATTGTGTCACTATAGATTAAGGTCTAGTATAAGACTGCCTGAAATGCCTAGGCATACTTAGGCATATTATTGGCCTTCTTGTAATAATTATTTCATAAAATGTATAAATAACATAATATGTAAATCCCACTTTGTAATATTATCAGAAATAAAGTTGATTGATTGATTAGGCTGCCTCCCCAACCAGCAAACCAGGTGCTAAGGGTCAGATCAGTACCTAGGTTCAACCAATCATAATGTGGGTCTGGCAGTTGTGAAGGTGATGTGGTAACACTCACGTGTTCACCCTTGTCATATTCATTCTGCTGGTTGAAGCATGGTGGTCTCTGGCTTTTGTCTTCTATTGTTGCCTTGGCTTACCATGGCGTGCACTTATATTACCTATCGCTGTACATAGTGTACATAACTCTGTTGATACTTGGTGAAGGAAAATACAATTTAAAGTTTTCAGCTGTGTTTATTTTGTTCCAAGCTCCCTTTTACGACCAGGTTAACAGGCCTTGAGAACCCGAGTTTGTAATAATGCACCATAGACTTGTAGCTCCTCCTGCATGACAGAATGGTGATAGATGGACTGACTGGTGTCAATCTCCCCGAGTCTTAAGTCAATAAAATTCAGTTGAAGTTCTTTTCGTATTATTGTTCTCAAACTGCTAACTGACAAACCAAGATTATAATCTACCCCCTCTTTGAAAGCATAAAACTTAGCCAATTCATCAGTTCTATCATGCATCTGGAGACCAATGTGAATGGAATCCACAGCATGTGCACTCTGACTCCACTGTCCACAATCCTACCATACCTGTGTCTGGCTTCTGACACAAGCATGCCACAATTTATATTTAATGAGTTGAGAGCATTTATAGATGACAAAATCAGTTACAATTAGTTACAATTAGTGCAAGGAGTATGGCAAACAGTTCTGTCTGAAGGGTAGAGGCCCAGTTATTGATGCATGCTCCAATTTCTTTATGAGAGCCATCACTGTATGACAAACAGTAGCACTACCAGCTGCACCAGTGGATTGGTGAACACAACCATCAACGTAAATAATTTGTGTGTTGTGTGACTAAGTTATCAACATAGCTTAAGGCATCATGTTTGGCTTCAAGGCGAAGCTTTGGTTGTGATTTAAGAAGTATTTTGGGGGGAAATGGAGGGATGGTAGTTTGGAATGGGGTAATATCCCATGGAGTGAAGTGCCGCTGTTGCCTTACTTGACATAGATCATGTAACTGATTCATGCGGAGGTCGGTTCCAGTTTTTTTTTTTTATCCATCTGGAGGAATGCCCACCAGTGCTGAGAAAGTTTGGAGGACTTCTGTGCAGAGGTTTGAATGGGCTTGCCTGAGCATATTAACCCCAATTTTGACATTTCTTTCAGTAACACGATCTCTGATGCTTGGAATATCAAGTTTTTTCCGCATATTTAAAATTTTGGCAGTACGAGGGCATCCTAGAATGATCCTCATTGCTTCGTTCTGCAGTTTTTCCAGCCCTCCAAGCAGAGCCGTCCATCTGTTAGCTACAGTTTTCTTATTCCATCCAAAGTATTCTCCATTAATCAACTGGAGTATTTCTATAAAACTTTTGGGGGGTTTAAGCTTTGTAGGTGCAAATTTCTTAATATTTTTAACTTGGTTAATAAACTTAAAATTGTGGGGGGAGGGTCTGTGTAATAGCTGAAGAACACAGCTTCTGGTCAGCTTTAAGCGTTTAGTGCTGATGTGTTTATCTCAGGTTTCATCTTATTTTATCAAAAAAATGTGTTCCATGAAGTAACTGGATAATGTCCTTGATAAAAAGTCAGTCCTTGACTTGACTGGGTTCTACTAGGTTAAGTCTACATAATGGAATTTTTATGTACCCGTGACATCTGCGTGCCATCAAAACCTTTCCAACAAATTTGTATATTACGTATTCAAAGCCTAAATGGAAGTTACTAAATGTTAATAGCTGGGGATCACATAATAAGACATTTACATTGTCCCAGCCTTGCTTCCCAGACACCTGACTTCCTCACTCCTCTTTATCAGAGGAACACTCATATTGCTCACACTAGTTTTTCTTATCACCTGGCTTCAGGACCTTTGTTCTTTACCTGGCTTCAGAACCTTGGCTCATCACCTGGCTTGTAAGATAATAATAATAATAATATCTTGTAAGATAATAATAATAATAATATCTTTATTTACTACAAGTACATGTACAAGGTATACAGTCCATAGCTGACATAAATGACATACTACTATATAGAAAGCCCCTTGTTATGCAGAGCATTTCCCGCAAATTAGGTCAGTTTTGTCCCCAGGATGCGACCCACACCAGTCCACTAACACCCAGGTACCCATTTTACTGATGGGTGAACATAGACAGTGTAAGGAAACACCCTATGTTTCTACCCTGGCTGGTGTATCACATCTGCACTGTCCTCACACAACGTGAATTACTGTACATATTAATGGCACAGATAGAGAAAATCACTGCGGGTAAAACAGGAAATAAAAAAAGGATGTTGAAAATATCTAAACAAAACAGGACTCGCATCAATGGAGTCCATTAGGACAAATTTAGATTTAGAAAGGATATGAAGGAAGTACTGGCTTTTCAATATTGTTATATTATTATTATTTCATGGGGGATTATACAGCGCCATGGGGAGGAATGGAAGGCATTTAGACTTAATTTAGGGAATTGGAGCACAGATCCAATTCCCTAGATCAAGAGCCCCTCACCAGCATCAAGGAACCTCCTTAGAGGGGTCAATATTGTTATAGATGAGTGGAACAAACATCCAGGTAATTAAGCTTATGTAGGTACAGGTACACATAAATATAGTTACATAAATTATCATACATAGCATATGTGTAGATTACCTAGGATAACCCAGAAAAATCAAAGCGACTTATTGGTAAGTTGGACTACATGAGTGGGTGTGGTTTAGGCCTGCCTAATATGGGCCGTTAGGCCTACAGCAGTGTTCCTTTGTTCCTGTGGCCTTGTGTAATTGTGATCTGGTCCTTGTGAGTTCGTCCATTAATTTATTACTAAAAATGTCCAATATCAGGTTGCTTTTGTCATGGACATTGTTTAATGTTGAAGAAATGTAAGATATGATAAATAACCCAACTCAATGTAAAATAGCCCCAACCTTTCATCGCCAGGGGTAGATATGGGACTGACACACCTCTGCTTGTTGATAAATGGTTCAAAGAACCGACAAGTTGACAAATTAGCCACAAGTGCTACACTTGGGTATATTGAGGAAATGTTTCGCCACACAGTGGCTTCATCAGTCCTATACAAAGAATGGTGAAGATCAGGAGTTTGAAGTAATCAGTCCCTCAGCCTGGAGTCGATGTAAGATTACATCGACTCCAGCTGAGGGACTGATTGCCTCAAACTCCTCTTTACCATTCTTTGTATAGGACTGATGAAGCCACTGTGTGGCGAAACATTTCCTCAATAAAGATACCCATGTGCTGAACTTGTCTAACACACCTCTACTTACATTCATCTTTGTTAACATTAGCTGTGATGGGTCAGTAGGCTCACCTACCAAAATAGACCTAATTATTTGATACTTATCTCCCCCAAAATGCCAATATGTATAAGAAAGAACAACATAAGCTAATATTTACTCCACAGCCGGATCTGAACTAGGTCATTAACGTATTTTTTTAACCACAGGCAAGCTATCCACGCCCCCACACACACAATTATTCCTTGTGCAGATTAATATTTTGGGAGAATATTAGCTATAATAATAGGCACATGTAAGCTAGATGGCACACAGGTAGGCCAATCAGGTGCCAGTACCGAGTCACGTGACGTGGCCAGCCAATCAGAGGTCAAGAGAGTATTAGGGTGAGGCAGTGTATAACATGTGTCAACCTGAGTGACGTCTGCTGCCTCACTCTGCATAATTCAACTTTTTTTTACCCCATAAATTAACATAATATTGCTCCCTACAGTGTGAGTACCACTCTATGACAGTCATTGGTAAAGGCTGCCTCGGTTATTTAGACCACGTTGATTATTTATTAAGTTTTCTTAGATTTAGTACGTTTTGTTAGGTTAGGTTACGTTTTGTTAGGTTACGTTTTGTTAGGTTACGTTTTGTTAGGTTACGTTTTGTTGGGTTATATTTTCTTGGGTTACATTTTCTTGGGTTACATTTTCTTGGGTTACATTTTCTTGGGTTACATTTTCTTGGGTTACATTTTCTTGGGTTACATTTTGTTAGGTTACGTTTTTTTACATTACGTTTTGTTAGGACCCCAATGGAAATAAGTCACTTTGACTTTTTTGGGTTATCCTGGGTTGTCTACACATATGCTGCTATGTATGATAATTTATGTAACTGTATTTGTGTATACCTGTATAAACTTACTAACTGTTAGGTAATCAGTAACTCAGCCTTGGCTGAGTTACTGATTACCTCATATTTTGTATATTATCCATCACATTGTGACAATAAGATAAAGCCACTGGTGGGCGAAACGTCTACAAATAAAGATACACAGATGTTGTACATGTGTGTAATTCATCTTGTGGGTATTGTATACCAGTCATGTATAACGTTGTGTTATCCTGTAAGTTAGTAAGTTTATTCAGGTATACACAAATACAGTTACATAGATTATCATACATAGCAGCATATGTGTAGACAACCCAGGATAACCCAAAAAAGTCAAAGTGACTTATTTCCACTGGGGTCTTGGTGGGTAATTTACACTGTATGATAATTGTAATTACGTGTACCTGTGCCTAAATAAATTTACCCTTCAGGTATCAGCACTCCTGTGTAATACCTACTTATATTTGAACATTTATTATATTTATCTCAGAACTCGGAGGTAAAGTAAATATTTATCACCATGTGTATCTATGCATTCATATGGAAATAAGTCACTTTACTTTTTTGGATTATCCTAGGTGATTTACACATATGTTACTATGAATGATAATTTGTGTAATGGTATTTATGTGTACCTGTGTCTAAATAAACTTATTTAAAAAAATCGTGAGTTTAGTTAGGCAGAGGTACACATAAGTACATTTATTCTACATAGTGTAAACTACCTAGGATAACTCCAAAAAAGTTCAAGCAAAGTGACATATCCATTGGGGTTCTTTATCAAAAGGACAGGGTCTCCATATTAACCGAATTGCATGTAACACCCCAGTGGAGGTAGGTCACAATGTTTGACTTTGTTGGGTCATCCTAGGTTAAATTTACAGCATTTACTCTTTAATGGGGCCCATAACAAGTGTGTGCTCTCAGGACCATTGTAAAAACAGAAAATATTTACTCAAAACTTTAATAAAAACTTATAGCTATGGGCTTTTCCATGTAAGAAATAAACATTATAAACTGAACATTGTAACTATTGTATCGTCTTGGAAAAAACAGTCATGTATTATTTTCATGGGGAAACTTTAAATCAGTATGGGCCATTCAGAGTCTGAGATGAAAAATAATCTGAGTTCATACAAGGAAACATGAGGTCAACTCTAATTCCTTTGATCAAAAGCCCCTCACCAGCATGAAGGCACTCTTGAAGGAATACTAAGGAAAAAAATTAAGTAAATTTTTGTATAGGTGTTACGTGCATAACATGCCAAGTTTTATAATAATAATAATAATAATATCTTTATTTACTACAAGTACATGTACATGGTATACAGGCCTACCTGACATACTACTGTATATAGAAAGCCACTTGTTATGCAGAGCATTTCGGGCAAATTAGGTCAGTTTTGTCCCAGGATGCGACCCACACCAGTCCACTAATACCCAGGTACCCATTTTACTGATGGGTGAACAGACAACCGGTGATATATGTATTATGTAGTATATTATGCCTGAAATGCACCACATGCTAGTGGTTTTCTTTTGTGCTTTACAATATTTTATTAAATGTAAACTACATTTTGTATACTGCAGAAAAGAAATAAAGTTAAGATTTCTTCGGATTTTTAACCCCGGAGGGTTAGCCACCCAGGATAACCCAAGAAAGTCAGTGCGTCATCGAGGACTGTCTGTCTTATTTCCATTGGGGTCCTTAATCTTGTCCCCCAGGATGCAACCCACACCAGTCGACTAACAACCCAGGTACCTATTTGCTGCTAGGTGAACATGACAACAGGTGTAAGGAAACACGTCGAAATGTTTCCACCCGCCGGGAATCGAACCCGGGCCCTCTGTGTGTGAAGCGAGAGCTCAAGCCACCAGTATTGTATAACCTAGGATAACATGGGCCAGTAGGCCTGCTGCAGTGTTCCTCTTTCCTATGTTCTTATGTTCCTATAACTTGCTAAAGCCAAATAGAGTTCTTCACACTAGCACCGGAATGGCTTCAGGAATTGGATATACCATTTATAATGACAATAGACTAATTTGGGTTAAACATTGAGAGAAGATAGGAAGCTTGCATTATCTTAGACTGTGAGCAAGCATTTAACACTTTTTGATAGTGACACAGGATAGCCTAAGTTAAGTCAAAATGAAGTTTAGTTTGTGTGTATCTACAGAAGATTTTGTTCAGATTAGTAATCTGAAGGGTTAATAACCCAGGATGACCAATAAATCCATTTCATCAGTTTGTCTGGCTTATTTGCATTGTAGTCCTTGAATCCTCTTCCCCAGTATGCCACCCACACCGGTTGCCTAACCCCTCCAGATATCTACCTACTGCAAGATGAATGTGGACAGCAGGTATAAGGAAACTGTATTAGTTACTGACAACTACTCTGTGGCATTCTGCCTGTATTATACACTTCAGTACACAATTCTGGGAGCAGCTTTTGAAAATTGACCACTGTCTGGAAAATCTCCCAACTCCTGCCCCATTCTGCCTGTATTATACAATTCAGTACACAATTCCGGGAGCAGCTTTTGAAAATTGACCACTGTCTGGAAAATCTCCCAACTCCTGCCCCAAGCATCTTACTACTAACTAACAAAAATAGGCACAATACTGTGACTTGAACAATACACAAAAAAACCTGCACATAGAAGAGAGGAGCTTACGACGACATTTCGGTCCGACTTGGACCATTTACAAAGTCACACTAACAAAAAGGAGAGAAGGGGGGAGTATATATAGGCCAGCAGACAGGGACGGGAGCAAGAGAGGAAGTGTTGGAGGTAGTAGTAGTAGTGGTGGAGTCAGTCATATAGTACTAAGAAAGAGGAGCACTGCAAAGGAGCTAGGGGCCCACAGAGGGTAGGAGCAAGAACTCAGAGGGGGGAAAAATAATAAAGGACAAATAAGGCAGAAGAAAGAAAACCCAAAGGAGAAAGAAGAAAGAGGAAAGGGAAATAGGGAGAAGGGGCAAAAAGAATCGGGTTAAGTCACGGGTGTTCTGAAGTTTGGAGCATTTAACAATGTAATGGGAAAGGAAGGCATCTACAGAGACAAAGCCAGGACTAAGATTCATACAAGGAAAGTTGTGTATAAGGGAGGATTCAGTCAGATGGCGACTGTGAAAGTTAGACGTAGGGTAGACAGTTTTAGCAGAAGATCAATCAATAGGATGACTGTGATCTCTGACATGACAGAAAAGAACATTGTTGGTGTCAGCAAGCCTAACACTACTTTTGTGCTCCCTAAGTCTGTCAGAAAGAGATCAGCCAATTTCTCCAAAGTACTGAAGAGGACAGGAGGAACAAGAAATAGAATAGACACCAGGAGCATCTATAGAGGGAGGAGAGGTATGAACTAGATTAGTGTGAAGAGTGTTTGTCTGGCGAAAAGTAAGTTTGATGTCTAAGGAACGGAGAGAGTTGTTGAGATTAGAGAGACCGGAAATGTAGGGAAGGCAGAGGACAGGATAGTTCCCAGGAGTAGAAAGTTTGGTAGAGAAGAAAGTCCATTTAGCACATGAGAAGGCAGAGTCTATGAAATGGGAAGGGTAGCAAGACGGGGAAATGCATTATGAAGAAAGGATATTTCTAATTCAAGGAACTGGAATCACAAATGCGGAGAGCACAGAGAAAGAGGGAGATAAGAACACTTTTCTTGACAAGAGGAAGTATGATACAAAAAGTAGTGAATATACATGCCACTGTGCATAGGCTTGCAGTACACGGAAAAGGCAAAATCTGTATCTGAGCGGTGGACATGAACATCAAGGAAAGGAAGCAAGGAATTAGATTCCCATTCAGCTTTAAACTTAATGGAAGGGGCAAGATTATTAAGAGCATCAAGAAATGGTTGGAAGAGACTAGAGTCATGAGGCTAAAGAGCAACACTTCCTCTCTTGCTCCCGTTCCTGTCTGCTGGCCTATATATACGTACTCCCTCCTTCTCTCCTTTTTTTTAGTGTGACTTTGTAAATGGTCCAAGTCAGACCAAAATGTTGTTGCAAGCTCCTCTCTTCTATGTGTGGGTTTTTTGTGTATCTTACTACTAAGAGATTTCAACTTGAGACACCTAAAATGGAGGAGTATAGCAAACAAAGTTTTAGCAGAGATCACCCCAGGGGGCAGCTCAGATGAAAATTCACACACACATGAACTATTAAATCTTTGCACCAAATTCACCTTAAACCAGCAAATATTAGAGCCTACAAGACTAGAAAATATGCTGGACCTCATCTTCACTAACAACGATGATCTGATATGTAATATAATCGTATCAAAGACAATACACTCAGATCACAACATAATAGAGGTACAGACATGTATGCACAGGGCTCCTGACCAGCAAAATATGATTAGTCATGAGGGTCTCTTCACAAAATTCAATTTCAATAACAAAAACATACAGTGGGAACAAGTCAACCATGTCCTAAATGAAACAAGCTGGAAAGGATATCCTAAACAACACGGATCTGAAGATTTGCCTAGAAAAAATGAATTCTGTGGTTCTTGAGATCTTTTCAAGACACATTCCATTAAGAAAAAGAAAGAGAAGATGTAAACTAGAAAGAGAGAGATGCTCCCTCTACAGACGAAGGCAAAGAGTCACACAGCTGCTGAGAGGGCCCAATATATCTGAAATACGAAGGGAGGCACTGGTCAATGAAATTGCGAATATCGAACTTAAGCTGAAGGAATCTTACAGGAAGAACTAAAAGCCATAAAGGAAATTGAAAAAACAAAAACAAAATACTTCTTCTCTTATGCCAAATCTAAGGTAAAAACAACATCCAGTATTGGGCCCCTGCTTAGGCGAGATGGGACATACACAGACAGATGACAGCCAAGAAATGAGTGAGATACTAAAGTACCAATACGACTCAGTGTTCAGTGAGCCGCTGCCCAGACTAAGGGTCGACAATCCAAATGAATTCTTTATAAACGAGACCCAAAATTTGGTCATCTCAAAAATCTCAGATATTATCCTAACTTCAAAAGACTTTGAAAAGCCAATAAATGACATGCCCATGCACTCTGCCCCAGGACCCAGACTCGTGGAACTCCGTGTTCATCAAGAATTGCAAGAAGCCCCTGTCGTGTGCCTTCAGCATTCTATGGAGAGGGAGCATGGACACAGGGGTCATCACACACTCACTAAAAATAACAGACAGCCCCACTCTACAAAGGTGGCAGTAAAGTAATTGCAAAGAACTACAGACCGATAGCACTAACATCCCATATCATAAAAATCTTTGAGAGGCTCCTAAGAAGCAAGATCGCCAACCACCTAGATACCCATCAATTACATAACCCAGGGCAACGTGGGTTTAAAGCAGGTCGCTCCTGCCTGTCCCAGCTACTGGACCACTATGACAAGGTCCTGGATGCTGTAGAGGATAATCAAAATACAGATGTAGTATACACAGACTGCAAAAGCTTTCGACAAGTGTGACCATGGTGTAATAGCACACAAAATGCGTGATAAAGGAATAACAGGAAAAGTTGGTAGATGGATCTATAACTTCCTGACAAATAGAACACAAAGAGTAATAGTAAAGAGAGTAAAGTCCAAGGCAGCTACTGTGAAAAGCTCTGTTCCACAAGGCAAAGTACTCGCTCTCATTCTATTCCTCATCCTCATATCTGACATAGACAGAGATATAAGCCATAGCTCTGTGTCTTCCTTGCGGTTGACACCCGGATTGCCATGGCAGTGACCTCCATTGAAGACACCGCAAGACTCCAAGCGGACATAAACCAAATCTTCAAATGGGCCACTCAAAACAATATGAAATTCAATGAGGAGAAATTTCAACTACTCAGTTATGGAAAACTTGAGGAAATTAAAAATGTATCAGGGTATACGACAAATTCTAACCATGTAATAGAGCAAAAAAGTAATGTGAAGGATCTGGGAGTGATAATGTCAGAGGATCTCACCTTCAAAGACCACAACAATGTATCGACCACATCTGCTAGGAAAATGATAGGATGGATAATGAGAGACTTCAAAACTAGGGACGCCAAGCCCATGATGATTCTCTTCAAATCGCTTGTTCTCTCTAGGCTGGAATACTGCTGTACACTATTGGCCCCCTTCAAGGCTGGTGACATTGCTGACCTGGAGAGTGTACAAAGAACTTTCATAGCACATATAAGTACGATAAGGCACCTAAATTACTGGGAACGGTTGAAGGTCTTTGATCTGTATTCCCTAGAATGCAGGCGAGAGAGATACATGATAATATGCACTTGGAAAATCCTAGAGGGATTAGTACCAAACTTGCACATGAAAATCACTCCCTATGAAAGTAAAAGACTTGGCAGGAGATGCAACATTTTCCCAATGAAAAGCAGGGGCACCACGAGTACACTGAGAGACAACACAGTAAGTGTCAGGGGCCCAAGACTGTTCAACTGCCTACCAGCATACATAAGGGGGATAACCAATAGACCCCTGACTGTCTTCAAGAAGGCACTGGTCAGTACCTGACAAACTGGGCTGTGGTTTGTACGTCAGTTTGCGTGCGGCCAGCAGTAACAGCCTCGTTGATCAGATGATCCACCATGAGGCCTGGTCTCAGACCGAGCCATGGGGGCATTGACCCCCGAAACCCTCTCCAGGTAAACTGCAGGTAATACATTCCCTTAAGGAAATAAGTTGGGTTGTCTGACTTTTTTGGAGTTATATTAGGTAATTTACATATACGTACAGTATTACTGTTTATGATAATTGCACTTATGTACCCGTACCTAAATAAACTTACTTGATTTCAGTATGGGCTCTTGATCCAAGGAACTTGGTTTGCTGTTCTCTTCTTGGATTGAATCTGAAGGCCTCCTATTCCCCTTGTTGCTGAATGACCCCTATCGTTTTAGCACTCCTCTTGACTATTTTAATAATAATCAGTACATACATACAACCCATGTATGATAATCTATGTAACTGTTTTTGTGTATACCTGAATAAACTTACTTACTTACTTAACCTATGTACATCATGGAACAAGTAATCATTCTTGAGCAAATTGTTATTTAGGAAGATACGTATAAGGAAAATAAATAAATTATTTAGGTTGCACTGTACACAGAAGTGTGTGTCTCACATGGCACTAACCTAGCATAGCCTAACCAAACCAGATTCAAAATTAAAAAATCAAACCTAACCAAATCAAACCAAAACTAACCTAATCTAATCAATTTTTGTTAATATCTCCCAAAATAAAAAAATTTGCTTGCATGAGAAATACTTAATTCCACGATGTACATAAGTTTTATGTGATGAAAAGTATAAAACCATGTCTGCTGAGTAGTTGTAGGTAACTACTATAACCAAGAAAACATGGCCAAAGTTTTGACTCATCCCGGATCAAACCCCAGTCCTATAGTGTGAGCTTAATTTTCATTTTTATTTTCATCACAGGTAATATCTTTTAGATACAACTCAAAGAAATGTACACTTTTTTTTTTGCAGAATTTTCACATATGGCGATGAACTTAAACACAGCGACAGCACGCCTTCGAGGTGACTACATGCACATCAAACGTGACCCTTTGCCTTATATCACTGCTGAACCCCTACCTTCAAACATTCTTGAATGGTAAGGGCATACCTGTATATTAGGAAATATACAACTAGTTATTATATTTTATACTCATGGGGAAATGTTAAACCTTAAGAGTCATACTGCACCTGGGAAATGGAAGGTAGTCTGGTTTGAAAGATAAAAGGGGAGGGTAGCTACCATTGCTTGGATCAAAAGCCCTTCACTGGCATCAGGGCATCCCTTTTCCTGTATTGATTCATGTTATTTGGGGTCTGTCCCACATTCCTTCTAATGTCATCCAGTAATTCATATACACCATGTGAGTTTGTTGTGAATTAATTCTATTTATCTATACATAAAACATTATAATTTTAAATGCCTTTCTTCCTGTATTTTATCCTGAATTTTAACAGTTAATTTTCTGTTTCTTGTTATTTTAATACATACAGTAACTGATGTGTGTATCCTCTTCCAGGCACTATGTAATAGACGGCCCAAAACAGAGTCCATATGAAGGTGGATGTTATCATGGTAAATTGGTGTTTCCCTCTGATTACCCTTTCCGCCCTCCTAGCATTTATATGATCACCCCGTCTGGTCGCTTCAAGACCAACACGCGTCTTTGTCTCTCTATCTCAGACTTCCATCCAGACACCTGGAATCCAGCTTGGTCGGTGGCAGCTATACTTACAGGACTTTTGTCATTTATGGTGAGAACTAGTGATTATGTTTCTGCTACTTTATTGCTTCTCAATGCTCTAGGTGGTGTGTGACTCTACAGACTTAGTGGTTCCACCTAAATAATAATAGTAATGATAGTAATAATAAATAATAATTAAGAATAAAAATAGGCATACTATGATCTTTCCATGTTATTTGTGTATGGTATTACATTTTCAAAATATAATGCATTATTATTAGTTTTAAATGTACATAATTAGAAATTACACTTGAGTAGGTTTGCAGTTAGTGTATAAATTAAAAAAAAAAACCATAGTTATGTCAGGCCTTTCAGGCTGATAGGAAGTGACATGTGGAGGGTCCCCTAATTAACATAATAATAATAATAACAATAATATCTTTATTTCTACAAGTACATGTACAAGGTATACAGGCTTAGCTGACATCAATGACATACTACTATATAGAAAGCCCCTTGTTATGTAGAGCATTTCGGGCAAATTAAGTCAATTTTGTCCCAGGATGCAACCCACACCAGTTGACTGACACTCAGGTATTCATTTTTTCTGATGGGTGAACAGGGACAATAGGTGTAAGGAAATACACCCAATATTTCTACTCTTGCTGGAATCGAACCAGGACCCTCAGCATGTGAAGCAAGAACCTTGCCTACCAGGCCACAAGCCACCTCAGCCAATGCGAGCCTAAAGTCCCTCATCTTGCCTGACCAAGTATTGTGCATGTCATCCACAGTGCCACAGCAATATTGTGGATATAGGTGATTAACATAAATATAAAGATTATTGGCGTCGTCGATCAAGGCGGAGTAGCAATGATAAGGCTTCGGAGGCTTCTTACTTTATTTGCGATAACATGAGGGTGCACAGGCAGTGTATTTGTGCCCATGGCCCGGGTGGGCTATGTGCCTGCGAGGGAGAGAAGAGTAGGCCTGTTGACTCAGTGAAGGCCACTGTGTGAGTGAGAGAGAGGCAAGGGTGGGCAGGCTGGCATGCCCACTGGCTTGCCCTCTGGGAAAAACTATGGGAACTAGGCATGTAGGCTTACTGCCTACATTCTGCTCGGCTGGCAGACAGCATAGGCTGTCAATGCAGACAGTACAGGCTGTCTACATCGCTTGGCTACCTACCCATGGTCGAACCTGACCATTGACTGGCAGTAAAAAAAAATTTGGTCTCTCTCTCTCTCTCGCAAAAACAGGGCACAGGACACAAAATAAAAACATATATATACAAGTGGACATGGAAAAAAAACTTCCTACAGAGAGGGAAGAAAAAAAAGGTGTACTTCGTAGTCTAAGGCAGTGAGCATCAATGGGCATCACTGCACGCCTTCCTGCGTCTGGACAGATACTGCAACACTGGAGACATCGCTGCGGCTGAGCTGTGACGTAACAGGATACGGTCTCCTCTGGGACGGTGAAGCAGTCATCATAGTAGTCGCTGCAGGGTTCACTCAACCTGGGGCACAATCTGCTGGTGCCCTCGAGTGAGGCGTCATCAGTAGTCGCAACTGGGCAGGACTTCTTCTGGCAAGTGACTCAGGAGGATATTTCTCAACTGGTACTGTCGCTGGGGCTGTCACTGCTGGCGAGTGTGGAGTGAGTCGGACGACTCGGCGAAACATCTGGAGGTCGTAACAGCATACACCTTACTGCAGTGAGTGGGCTAGCAGTCAAAGTGACATCATCTTTGTGCAGGCTGCTCACTGAAGCTATTACACGAGGCTGACAGTCGCTTGCCGACAGGACAGGGCTACTGCGGCTTGACGAGTCATTCTCTCAACAGTTGAAGTTACAGCAGAGGATGGTCTAAGCATCCTCAGACTGGTCGTCTACATATAACTGCACTCTGACGGTCAGAAGGTGAAGTGGAAACGAGTCTTGATGGGAGAATCATCGCGGGTACGATTCGGCAAGGCATCACGAGCGGTGAACATAAAGTGCTTTCTGTACAAGGGGCTCGGATGCTCATAACTGACGCCTGAACTGACTGATGTCAGCTGTCAAACACGCGGGTCACACTGGGTGATAAGTAACACAAGGAAGTAACACAGGACACGAAAACTACACACATACTGCACATGCGGTACAACATAGCTTACTAGCAAATGACGCTTGCTAGTAAGCTATGTTGTACCGCATGTGCAGTATGTGTGTGTAGTTTTCGTGTGTCATGTGTTACTTCCTCGTGTTACTTGTCACCCAGTGGGACCCGCGCGCTTGACAGCTGACATCAGTCAGTTCAGGCGTCATTTACGAGCGTCCGAGCCCCTTGCAAAAATCGACACTTAGCAAGACACGAACATGTGAGATCACTGACTGAGAGGTATTAATTTAACACACGACGTATCTTCTCTCAAACTTCTCGAAAATAATGCAACAATTTGCTCACTGTAAAACTACAGCACACATGACATCATGTGGTGATGTCCTGGAGCGACGTCGTGATGGATGTCATGGGGTGACATCAGTGGAGTCGGGCAGCATCGTGAGTGATGTCATAAGCATGGTGACGTCATGGGTTGATACAAGCGGCGGACCACAGCGTGGCTTGGGAGGTCTGGCTTGGTAATCCACATGGCTTGCTGATCACCCCTCGTGGCTTTGAGTGACCTCAGGCACTCGGATACACAGCTCTGTTAAGAATTCACAAGGAAATTCACAGAAAACACAGCAGAGAGGGAGTGAGAGCATAGGTGGCCTACACTAGGCCGAGTGTGGGTGAGACAGGCGAGGAACCTGGCTGTTCCCTCTCTCACCTCACAACACACGAGGGAGACACGCTCACACTGGACGCTGAAATCACCACAAACTCACCTCTGACTTGCTGAAATAGCTGTGCTAAGCTGAACAACAACAGCAGAACATGCTGGTAAGACTTGAACAGCGTGGGACGCTGTGGCGTGTCGAAGAAATTTGACAAATTTTGGCCTGGATCCTGCTTGTACCTGTGTCTGGATGCTGAGATTTGCAGACATGACATCAGGATAACTCGTTGAGAGACGGATGCTTCTTGTGTAGGGTGATGAAGTGAAGATGACTTAATTCCTCTTCCTTCCCTCCTCTGGGCAAACACATCTGCTGCGAGGCACTGCTGCCACCATTTATATACAAGTGTTGATTGAGTCGTCGTTACAGAGCGGTGTAGCAAATGATAAGGCTTCGGAGGCTTCTTACTGCCCACCGGCTTGCCCTCTGGGGAAAACTATGGGAACTAGGCATGTAGGCTTACTGCCTACATTCTACTCGGCTGGTAGACAGCATAGGCTGTCTATGCAGACAGTACAGGCTGTCTACATAAAATAATTACATCATGATAGCACATTTGGAATTTCCCACCATTTTTTTTTTTTAATTTAAATTAGTTTTCTTTTGTAAAACATGCTGGTTACCAAATATATTTTTAATAAAAAATACCAATGAGAATGGAGCAAAAAAATTTTACCATAGTGAAAAGATTAATGAAAATGCAGTTCAAAATAGAGAAATGTTGTCGGTAAAATTTAGAGGCAAATTGTGTGAAACTTCTGTAGATGAGGAAATAGAATTGCAAGTGATAATCCAATAATACGTTTAGCTAACACAAGACAGACAGGCCAATATGAGATTTTTTAATTAATCATAACTGCGATAAAACACCTCAATTACTGGGAACGCTTGAAGTTCCTAAACCTGTACTCCCTAGAATGCAGGCGGGAAAGATACATGATTATATACACTTGGAAAATCCTAGAGGGTTTAGTAACAAACTTGCACATGAAAATCACTCACTACGAAAGCAAAAGACTTGGCAGATAATGCAACATCCCCCCAATTAAAAGCAGGGGTGCCACTAGCACGTTAAGAGACAACACAATAAGTGTCAGGGGCCCAAGACTGTTTAACTGCCTCCCAGCATACATAAGGGGGATTACCAATAGACCTCTGGCTGTCTTCAAGCAGGCACTGGACAGGCACCTAAAGTCGGTACCTGACCAGCTGGGCTGTGGTTCGTACATTGGATTGCGTGCGGCCAGCAGTAACAGCCTGGTTGATCAGGCCCTGATCCACCATGAGGTCTGGTCCCAGACCGGGCCGCGGGGGCGTTGACTCCCGGAACTCTCTCCAGGTATACTCCAGGTACAGTGGTACCTCGAGTTATGATATTTTTTCGTTCGAGAATGCTGTTCAAGTGCCATTACCAAACGAATTTATCCCCATAAGGAATAATGTAAAATAGACTAGTCCTTTTACACCCCCAAAAATATACTTACAAAAGCATTTAAAAAAATAAACTTACATAAAAGGGCGATTTTGGGGACCATCGTAACTCGAGGTACCACTGTATTATTAGTTTTCTCTTTAGCGGTAATGATGAAAAATACTTTTTTTTTTAATTAGTAATCCAGGAGAGTTAATAAGCTAGGATAATTTTTGTATCTAAAAGTCAAGTAGTGTAGCTTATTTTTCCAAGGATGTAACCTACAATGGTCTTTACTTCCTTGGTATGTGTTTACTGCTGGGTAACAAGAGCAGCATGTGTTGGAAAAAATGGTCTGTATGTCCTGCCTTTCCCAGGGTTTGACCGTAATGCACTCTACTGTAGCTCTCCCTTTACTGCTGAATAGAATTGAATTATCTTAGACAAAATAGAGAGGACAATATTTGTTTTGTGTGTTTTTTGAATGATTAAAGTAATTACCTACTTGTAGCTACAGGAGCAGAGCTATGCTCATGGTATCCCATTTTCATTATTATGTTCATCTAATATTTTAAAATTTCCAGTGGACGTAGCACTTACTGCCTCTTTCAATTTATTCCATTCTTCTACCAGTATTTGTAACAAAAAAATTCCCAGTATCCCTGCAGCTCTATTTATTCTTAATTTGTATTGGCAGTCTCTTGTTATCTCTGACGATACTTATAAACTTCTGTATCTGTTCTTTCTTATCCTTTTATAATCTTGTATATTATCATGTCTTCACTTTTTCCTCCCATTATCTAGCATGAACATCTTTAGTGTTTTCAGTCTTTTATCATAACTAGTATTTTCTTGCTCTGGGATCCATTCTGTAGTTCTTTTTGGCTTTTCTATTTGATCAACATGTGTTGTAAGGTGTAGACACCACAAAGCTACTGCAAATTCCAGCTTTTGACCTAATCTTCATTGTAAACAGCTTTTTCAGCCTTTCTCCATCTATACATTTGAAAGTGAACTGTACAAAAGAAAATGATTACCTAGGTAAGGATTTGCATGGTATCTTGCTTTGTCCATTGTTTCTGAATTGATTAACCCCATAGATTTTTGTCTCTCATTTCTGAAATCCCATTAAGTTGAGAGTTTACTGTACTGTTCCTTTTGTTATATATGTATCTAAAGGATTTCCTTTTATCTGTAAAAGGTTGAAAAATTTACATAATTTGGCACAGTGAAAAGAAAAATGCTTGAATATTTTATAATCACATACTGTACAGACATGAGTACTGTATTTTACTAATAAAGATGTATTGCATCTATTATTTTTACATCCACAGCTCGAGAAATCTCCAACGTATGGTAGTATTGACACAACTGATGAAGAAAAAAGGGAATTTGCTAAAAAAAGTTTGAGTTTTAACTTGAAGGACAAGGTCTTCGTTGAATTGTTCCCTGATAAGGCAGGAGTAAGTGAAGATCTTCAGTAAATGCTTCATTAATTTATATATATATATGAATGAATTGTGTGTTGAAATGGAAAAGAACTTTTTCTCTTGCTCTTCAAAGTTAGTTAATAATATTTTAAACATTTTTAGTCTCCACAGTGAGTGTTAGAGGATTCTTGGAGTTATCGTCTAACTAGGATTTTGATATCATTTTCCTCAATAAATTCCCAATTTTTGAATGTGACCACATGGAGAATGTTCCCAGCTTTTCAGGTACAGTACTTTAAAGTATTCCAATTAATCATATATACCATTGCAGTAGTTAATTTAGCACATGAAATCTAATTTTAGTATTAATTTGATTGTTAGCCTACCTAGGTGTTTATTTTTCAAGTACAACTAATCATAATTTTTCAGTTAAATTCATGTTAAATTTTTTTTTGAATGAATATTGATATTAACCCAGAACTTTACCTGCTACCAAACTTTTACAGCAGTCAACATCCACTTTGTTGAAACTACAAGTACTATTCTACAAATACTGTCAAAATATTCTTAGTAAAAACAAGAGTACTGTACAAGTGTTCATTTACATTACCAGGTCCTTAACCCTTTGACTGTTTCGGTCGTATATATACGTCTTACGAGCCAATGTTTCGGACGTATTTATACGCCTAAATTCTAGCAGCCTCAAATCAAGCAAGAGAAAGCTGGTGGGCCCACATGTGAGAGAATGGGTCTGTGTGGTCAGTGTGCGCAGTATAAAAAAAATCGGGCAGCCACTGGTGCATTGTGGGAACACCATTTCAGTAGTCCTTGTTCAGCATGCCTAGCGGTAAGAATTATTTGACTCCTTGGCGCATCTGGGACATTTCTCTTCCTCAATGATAGCTCTAACACAGATGGGAGTGTCTCTGAAGATAAATTTCATGGTTTTGAGGAGTTTGTGACCGAAAGCA
This sequence comes from Cherax destructor, assembly GCA_009830355.1. NCBI lineage: Eukaryota > Metazoa > Arthropoda > Malacostraca > Decapoda > Parastacidae > Cherax > Cherax destructor. The sequence goes on from WNWK01023206.1 coordinate 23,744, forward strand.
ATGCCCAGGATACCAGAAGGAAGGAAGAAAGAAAGAAAGAAAGTAAGGAAGGAAGAGATGTGAGGAAGGAATGAAGGAAAGAAGAGATGAGAGGAAGGAAGGAAAGAAGAGATGTGAGGAAGGAATGAAGGAAAGAAGAGATGAGAGGAAGGAAGGAAGGAAAGAAGAGATGAGAGGAAGGAAGGAAAGAAGTAAGGAAGGAGGAAAGGAAGAAGGAAGGAAGTAAGAAAGAAAGAAAGAGAGAAAGGAAGGAAGGAAGAGATGAGAGGAAGGAAGGAACAAAAGAAGTAAGAAAGGAAGGAAGGAATGAAGGAAGAAAGGCAGGAAGGAAGGAAGGAAATATGTAAGAAAGGAAGGCAGAAAGAAAGGAAGGAATGAAGGAAAAAAGGAAGCTAGGAAGGTAGGTATGAAGGAAAGGAAGGAGGTTGTGGAGAAGAAGACATGGGTCCCCTTATGTGTTGACAGGTTGACAGGCAGTGTGGGGTGGTGAGTAATGGTATAATATGTCATTTTGACAGCTGCCTCTCGCTTCACACACGGAGTGCCCGGGTTCGAGTCCCGGCGGGGTAGAAACATTTCGACGTTTTCTTAGTTCCTCGGTAGTATAGTGGTGAGTATCCCCGCCTGTCACGCGGGAGACCGGGGTTCGATTCCCCGCCGGGGAGGGCAATGTTTCCTAGTAGCAATCAGTGAAGAGGCGGGGCCAGGAGCTATGAATCGACCCCTGCAACCACAAATAGGTGAGTACATAGCTTGGAGCTTTGAAGTGCTGATTGCAGTTGATGGAAAGTGTCTAGTCATTATATATATTATAGAACAATAGTAATAAACAATTTTTTTTATTGTTGGTTGGTATAAACAAGTTTTGTAAACAATATGATGATACTAATGTTTGTGCGATTATTGTGTTGCATACAACGAGTGTATATATATACATTGCACCTTACTTTGGTCTCACAAGCCACATAAGTTATGTAAAAAAATAAAATAGTAAAAAAAACAAGAAACCTACGAAAGGAAGTAAACCAAAGTTTACCGGGTGAGCGGCATTTGCCACTGTTGCCATACGCGGCTCATTTTTTGCCAACTTTACGCCTCTATATCTCGGTAAATACTGATCGCAAATTTTTTTTGGGGGGATTTAAACAATCAGAAAAATAATCTTAACATTTTGATAAGAAAAAATAATTTTTTTTTTTTTTAATATTTCCCGACATAGAATGACAGTTTCAGAGAGGGGCCTCCGACAGTCAAAGGGTTAAACATGATGATGACTTCACACTCTTACTAGAATCTGTAAATACACTTTTGTATTATAACCAAAAACTGCAGTCTACAAGTCTAATGAAAGTAAAAATTTAAGCATGTAAGCCCAGACTAAGACACTTTCTTGAGAGCTGTAACAGACCCCATGGGCATGCCAAAAGAAATAAATACTACTATAACTCTTTGATATACCATTCAATTCATATGATTAAATCTCTGGAACAAGTCTTCCCACTCTCATTGCCACCACCCAAATGTGGCTGCATGTGCACAGCCTCTCTCTACAACCTTCCTTGGTGAGGAACCAATGACAAACCACCATCTAGAGGAGGTACAGGTGCTCCTCGACTTACGATGGGTGTTATGTTACGACAAACTCACTGTAAGTCAAATATGAATGTGATGTCGTAAATGAGTAAATAAATAACTAAATAAACAAATAATTACTGTAACTAAATCCCAGTATTGAAACATAAACAAATGAATACAAGTTACGGACTTGCCGCCTTCATGCTGGGTAATTATCTCAAGTTTCATCGCCAAAGTACAGTGGACCCCCGGTTTTCATGATTTTTTTGTTCCAGAATGCTGTTCAAGTGCCATTACCAAACGAATTTATTCCTATAAGGAATAATGTAAATTAGACTAGTCCTTTTAGACCCCCAAAAATGCACTTACAAAAGCACTTACAAAAATACACTTACATAATTGTTGGAGTTTGGAGCATCACGAACACCGGGGTCCACTGCAGTAATTGCTTTTGCACCATCGTAAAGTCAAAATATCTTAAGTCTAGGACCACCTATACTTATCAGTTGTGTGTACTCTAAGAACCAAGGTAAGCATTGCTTACTTTATAAAAATTCTTCCCTTCAGAAGCAAAGTATCTCTTTGAGTTAAATATTATTTGGATGGAGAGGAATAGGTTGACAAAGAGAGTGGATAAATCTGAGTTGGAAGGTAAAAGGGAAAAGGCATCCAGGAATGGTTGGAGGAAGGGAGGTACAAGTGGCTTTTGAGTTTTAGAGGCTTTAACATCCATCTAAAAAGCTTGTTTGTGCATGCTGGATAGGAGTGCATGGAGACAAGGTTTTTAATGGACATGCTGTTGGAGTGTGAGCAGGGTAACTTCATGAAAGGATTCAGGAAAACTGGGTAGCCAGCCTTGAGCATGGTGGTGGGAAGGGCAGTGACTGCACACTGAGGGAGTGGTGGAGATGCTGAAGTCACGGGGTAACCTGATCGTGATGTCACCACACTTCTGGAAAGACAGCTATTGAGTGAATGTTGATAAATGTGCTTTTTTTTCTTTAGGTCACCTTGCCTTGGCAGGAAACAGCCATTGAGTTAAAGTATATATTCAGGAGGGCCTCATTTTGTTTAGCATTTACGTTTCCAATCCCTGCTGATAAGCAAAATATTGCCAGTGAGTGGGAAAAAGTATGTATTTTTTCACTATCAAATGCATATGAAATGCCTGACAACATGTTTACACTGTCATATATTAAGTGCTCAGCTAGGCCTAAAAAAAATGATATGAAAGTAAGATGAATATACTGTACATAAAGTAGTTACCTCAAAATATGCCTTCTCTGCCATGTTCCAGGGTAAAATAATGTGCCCAAATCCCTGCAAGTAGGATTCAGATAAATCTAATATGCTGGGAAAAACATTCTAATGATAGAATTTTTCCTCAGTAATATTTACCACTAAAAAAAGAATTTCCTGTGCTAGAGATTGAGATTGGGACAGCATAAACAGACTACCCTGTTACTACCCCTACTACTACTTCCCACCCTTCAGCTATGCTCTACAGCTTGCTGCTAACAGTACTACAGGGGTATGACACTATACTTAACCAATTATCGGGTTTTCAAATTTGAATTCATTAGAATTCTTAGATCTTTTACATTACATCTTTATGCAAATTAAGTTAAATGACTTAGAAAAGGCTTAAAATGAAGTAGGTAGTTGTTGTGAAGTAATGGTTCCGGCAGTGATTGGGTCTGTACAGCTGCTCTGCTTTGAAGCAAATTAAAACCTGCTTCAGAAATTCTGTAGAAAAGGATTCCAAAGTTTTGCCCATCTATCAGTATTGCAAAATTTTTAGAGCAAGCCTGAATTTTTCAGAAAGTTATTGATCATTTGTTCAACAGTAAAAAAATTTCCATATACAGTGGTACCCCGACTTACGATGGTCCCCAAACAACCCTTTTATGTAAGTTTATTTTTTTAAATGCTTTGTAAGTTAATTGGGGGTCTAAAAGACTAGTCTATTTTACATTATTTCTTAGGAGATAAATTCTTGGAAAGCATGAACAGCATTCTGGAATGAAATATCTAAGTCGGGTACCACTGTAACTATAAATTAATAAAAACAAATATTTATTAGTATTCATATTTTTTTTATTAACACATCGACCGCTTCCCACCAAGGCAGGGTGGCCCGAAAAAGAAAAACTTTCATCATCATTTACTCCATCACTGTCTTGCCAGAGGCATGCTTACACTACAGTTATAAAACTGCAACATTTACCATCCCTCCTTCAGAGTGCAGGCACTGTACTTTCCATCTCCAGGACTCAAGTCCGGCCTGCTGGTTTCCCGGAATAGTATTCATATTTCAGCTTTATTAAAAAGCTTGCAGGTGTCATTTTTTTTAATGAGATGCCACTGTTACCCATACAGTAAAGATGAGAGAGCAGAGCTTACAAAATTGATCCCAGAGATGATATACCACCCTAATAATAATTTGGCAGTAGAGAAGAGAACAGAGTATTCAAGTAGTGGTAGTGGTGATATTGAGCAATAAAGTTGTTTAGGTTTGGAGAAGGTTATTATATTCACATTCAATTTAAGTTGGGTTTGTCGGAACGTAACCCCATCATGAGTTGAGGATCACCTATACAGTGGAACCTTGGTACTCGAGGGAAGCCTAGTTTGGAGTGAAAAGAGGAGGATTAGTATTATCCTTGATATATGTACATACACTGCCTGTCCTCTGAAAGTCTTACCTTGAATGCAGAGTCCCTCAGTAACTTCTTAGGTGAAACTGATTTTTTTTTTTTTTTCCCCAACAAGTTGGCCGTCTCCCACCGAGGCAGGGTGACCCAAAAAGAAAGAAAATCCTCAAAAAGAAAATACTTTCATCATCATTTAACACTTTCACCACACTCATACATAATCACTGTCTTTGCAGAGGCACTCAGATACGACAGCTGAGAATAGTCCCTCCCAGCTGTCACTATCCCAGACCCCTCCTTTAAAGTGCAGGCATTGTACTTCCCATTTCCAGGACTCAAGTCCAACTAAATCAATTAACTGGTTTCCCTGAATCCCTTCACAAAATGTTACCCTGCTCACACTCCAACAGATCGTCAGGTCCCAAAAACCATTCGTCTCCATTCACTCCTATCTAACACGCTCACACATGCTTGCTGGAAATCCAAGCCCCTCGCCCACAAAACCTCCTTTACCCCCTCCCTCCAACCTTTTCTAGGACGACCCCTACCCCGCCTTCCTTCCCCTACAGATTTATACGCTCTCCAAGTCATTCTACTTTGATCCATTCTCTCTAAATGACCAAACCACCTCAACAACCCCTCTTCAGCCCTCTGACAAATACTTTTAGTAACTCCACACCTTCTCCTAATTTCCACATTCCGAATTTTCTGCATAATATTTACACCACACATTGCCCTTAGACAGGACATCTCCACTGCCTCCAGCCTCCTCCTCTCTGCAGCATTTGCAACCCATGCTTCACACCCATATAAGAGTGTTGGTACCACTATACTTTCGTACATTCCCTTCTTTGCCTCCATGGATAACGTTTTTTGTCTCCACAGATACCTCAACGCACCACTCACCTTTTTTCCTTCATCAATTCTATGGTTAATCTCATCCTTCATAAACCCATCCGCTGACACGTCAACTCCAAAATATCTGAAAACATTTACTTCTTCCATAATCCCTCTCTCCAGTGTGATATCCAATTTTTCTTTATTTAAATTGTTTGATACTCTCATCACCTTACTCTTATCTATGTTCACTTTCAACTTTCTACCTTTACACACACTCCCAAACTCGTCCACTAACCTTTGCAACTTTTCTTTAGAATCTCCCATAAGAACAGTATCATCAGCAAAAAGTAACTGTGTCAACTCCCATTTTGCATTTAATTCCCCATAATTTAATCCCACCCCTCTCCCCAACACCCTAGCATTTACTTCTTTTACTACCCCATCTATAAATATATTAAACAACCATGGTGACATTACACATCCTTGTCTAAGACCTACTTTTACCGGGAAGTAATCTCCCTCTCTCCTACACACCCTAACCTGAGCCTCACTATCCTCATAAAAACTCTTTACAGCCTTCAGTAACTTACTACCTATTCCATACACTTGCAACATTTGCCACATTGCTCCCCTATCCACTCTATCATATGCCTTTTCTAAATCCATAAATGCAATGAAAACTTCTCTACCTTTATCTAAATACTGTTCACATATATGCTTCACTGTAAACACTTGATCTACACATCCCCTACCCACTCTAAAGCCTCCTTGCTCATCTGCAATCCTACTCTCTGTCTTACCTCTAATTCTTTCAATAATAACCCTGCCATACACTTTACCTGGTATACTCAGTAAACTTATTCCCCTATAATTTTTACACTCTTTTATCCCCCTTCCCTTTATATAAAGGAACTATACATGCTCTCTGCCAATCCTTAGGTACCTTTCCCTCTTTCATACATTTATTAAACAAAAATACCAACCACTCCAGCACTATATCCCCCCCTGCTTTTAACATTTCTGTCATGATCCCGTCAGTTCCAGCTGCTTTACCCCCTTTCATTCTACGTAATGCCTCACGCACCTCCCCCACACTCACATCCTGCTCTTCTTCACTCCTAAACGATGTTGTACCTCCCTGGCCAGTACATGAAATTACCATCTCCCTTTTTTCATCGACATTTAAAAGTTCCTCAAAATATTCCGACATCTACCCAATACCTCCAGCTCCCCATATACTAACTCCCCTACTCTGTTTTTAACTGACAAATACATTCGTTCCCTAGGCTTTCTTACCTTGTTTATCTCACTCAAAAAATTTTCTTGTTTTCAGCAAAATTTCTTGACAGAGCCTCTCCCATTCTTTCATCCGCTCTTCTTTTGCACTCTCTCACCACTCTCTTCACCTTTCTTTTACTCTCCATATACTCTGCTCTTCTATTAACACTTCTGTTTTGTAAAAACCTCTCATAAGCTACCTTTTTCTCTTTTATCACACCCTTTACTTCTTCATTCCACCACTCACTCCTCTTTCCTCCTGCACCCACCCTCCTATAGCCACAAACTTCTGCCCCACATTCTAATACTGCATTTTTAAAACTATCCCAACTCTCTTCAACCCCCCCAATACTCATACTTGCACTAGCCCACCTTTCTTCCAATAGTTGCTTATATCTCACCCTAACTTCCTCCTCCTTTAGTTTATACACTTTTACCTCTCTCTTACTTGCTGTTGCCATTTTCTTTTTGTCCCATCTACCTTCAGGTGTTGCTCTCCCAGTTTTCCCTATTGGGGTCTGTTTGCAAGAACCCAAATTACAATCCACTGTTATCAGGCCCTTTTCAGGCTATAATTTGTTATATTCATCGGATCCTTTTTCCGATGGAACCTTTAACGAAAGTGCTCTTCTTATACGCACTGGTGTTCCATACCGTCAGCTCTATGTCCCTTCTTCCTTACATTACACCGCAACCCGTATACACTTAAATAAGTGGTATACACTCTGTTCTTTATATCTCTCCCCTTCGCGGGCATTGTCTATCCCAGATATTGATTTTCTGGTTTCTTCCTTACCGCCACCCCTTCTATTACTTGGCGATTTTAACGCGCACCACTTTCTCTGGGGAGGGTCGCACTGTGACTCCGTGGCATTCAGTTGGAGGCATTTCTTGCTTCTCTTCCCCTCCATGTTTTAAATACGGGTACTCCTACCCATTTTGATCCCCGAACTCATTCTTTCTCCTGCATCGATCTTTCCATCTGCTCTTCATCAACTGTCCTTGACTTCACCTGGTCTGTCCTCCCGGACTTGCATGACAGCGATCATTTCCCAATCATCCTAAAGTCCCTCTGTTTTCTCCACCTCCTCATTGCCCACGCTGGCAATTTGACCGGGCGAAATGGGACCTTTACGCACATCTTACTGCCTTTCATGAGGTTCCTACCTCGTCCTCCATTGATGAGGTTTTACATCTCTTTTCGTCCTCCATCTTCACAGCGGCTTCGCATTCTATTCCCCAAACCTCGGGCAAGCATCCTCAGAAGTGCGTGCCTTGGTGGTCTCCTACTTGTGCTCGGGCAGTGCGTTT
>WNWK01023207.1:0-31397 GCA_009830355.1 Cherax destructor
CCCCTTTGCCTTCATACAAAGCAACTATGCGCGCTCTGCCAATCCCTAGGTACCTTACCCTCTTCCATACATTTATTAAATAATAGCACTAACCACCCAAAACTATATACCCACCTGCTTTTAACATTTCTATCTTTATCCCATCAATCACAGCTGCCTTACCCCCTTTCATTCTACCCACTGCCTCACGAACTTTCCCCACACTCACAACTGGCTCTTCCTCACTCCTACAAGATGTTATTCCTCCTTGCCCTATACACGAAATCACAGCTTCACTATCTTCATCAACATTTAACAATTCCTCAAAATATTCTCTCCATCTTCCAAATACCTCTAACTCTCCATTTAATAACTCTCCTTTCCTATTTTATCTGTCAAATTCATTTGTTCCCTAGGCTTCCTCAACTTATTAATCTCACTCCAAAACTTTTTCTTATTTTCAAAAATTTTTTTTATAACATCCCACCCACCCTCTCATTTGCTCTCTTTTTTATTACTTCACCACTCTCTTAACCTCTCTTTTTCTCTACATATACTCTTCCCTTCTTGCGTCACTTCTATTTTGTAAGAACTTCTCATATGCTATTTTTTTTCTCTGTTACTACTCTCTTTACATTATCATTCCACCAATCGCTCTTCTTCCCTCCCGCACCCACTTTCCTGTAACCATAAACTTCTGCTGAACACTCTAACACTACATTCTTAAACCTACCCCATACATCTTCTACCCCATTGCTGAAATTTTGAAGTTGATGAGGGGCGCCTGTCTCCACCTATCACACGGAAAGAAATTTGGGAATGACCTCTGTAGCATTGTGCATAGGTCACCCACACTTGTAAATAGCCCCTGGAATGTTTCCCAAGATACATGACACATGCCTTGAAAATTTGAAGCCCATCAAATAGCGCGTTCTCGTGTTATATACTAAAATTTGTGAGAAGTGGTCGTATTGCTGTAAATGTTCAGAAAAATAAGAAAGTCTTTTCTCGTTAAACTTAAAAACTCCATAAAACAGGGGATTTTTATTTGTTCTCAGTTTAATTTTCTCATTTTCACTCCATTTAAAGTTTTCTTCATTTCTATATGAAAAAAAAAGTATTTGATTTTGGTTATAAAAAAAATCATGAACTTGGCAGATTGCCATCCACACAACTCAAAAATTAATGCAAAAATACTACAGTTATGGTTTGAAGCTAATCGGAAGAGGCATTGTCTAATTATTACAATGGAGACAATTTGCCTAATAAAAATTTAAATTTACACAACTCAAAGTGAGTGACAAACTCTGTTTAATAAAGCCCACCAATGCTAAAAGTTTGAAGCCGATCAGAAAAGTTGGTCATTCCTACTTACACCAGTCGAATTCTCCACTGGTGTATAATGGTTATAAGTATAACCATAATTTTTGAAGAGGTGGACCGGTAGCCAAAGGAAGGCCTCGGTCAGATGACCAAAAGCACCAGCGACAGGTCATTAGATGACTAATATCTGCGTCAGGAAACACTTGTACTCTTTTCTGAGAAACCTTACCTAACGTAACCTAACCATATGCTGTACTTTTTTTTAAGATTGACAGAGTTAACACATACATAGACCCGGTCTGAGGGACTGATTACGTTAAACTCCTCCTCTTCTTCTACTGTTCTTCTCTGTATTGGACTGAAGAAACCACTGGCTGGCGAAACGTTCCCTCAATAAAGATTCCCAAATGTTGCACAGGTTATTTGCGACTAACCATACCAATACCAACCAAGAAGTTACCTTTAATATCAACCTTTACATTGTCTTTAGTATTAATCAAAACATTACCTGCTTTACCAAAAATATTTTCACTAAGCGTAACATTACCAGCATTACCAAGTTTTCACTCCGTGTAAACTTGAGCATTGTGAAAGTTAAGCTCGCCTCAGAGTCAGCATAATCCGCCAAGTTAGAAATTTTTGTTGCTGCTTCTCCACTTTCTTCGTACACTCAGAGTTTATTTTCTTCCTCGTTTCTTTTTAAAACTGTTGTGCCCTTTACACTTTCTAATTTCGGAGAAGCAATGTGCTGGAAAACTGTGGGCGCGTAATCTGCTTAAAAGACAATCTAAGTTTTTTCATAGCAGGTTGTCCGTAAAGAAAAATCCTGGGAAACCGGTTTCTTCAAACAGCTGCACTCTCGCTGCACAATGCGGTGCGTTTATATATATATATATATATATATATATATATATATATATATATATATATATATATATATATATATATATATATATATATATATATATATATATATATATATATATATATATATAATAATATATATATATATAAATATAAATATATATATATATATTAATATATATTATAATATAATATAATATTATATCATTGTGTTTGTTTTTTCATTCAGAATGCTGTTCAATGCCATTACAAATATATTTATTGCTAATAAATGTTGTAAATAGTAGTACTTTTAGACCCAAAATTAATTCTTACATAAGCATTTAAAAATATATTTTAAACTTACATAAATTAGAAAGGATTTATTTTAGGGTCATCGTAAACCAGTTACTAATATAATATATATATATATATATATATATATATATATATATATATATATATATATATATATATTATATTATAAAACTGGTCAATTAGAAAACTCATTTAAAATTAAGTCTTTCTAAAATTTTCTTATACTTTAAAATATATTTTTTCATTTATGTTAATGTAAAATTTATATTTTGTACTAAGGAAACTTTGAAAACCCACTAACTTATTACAACAAGCCAATTTAAAATTAGCTCTAACCAACTAAATATATTTTAGATACGTTAACATTAATTTAAAATAAACAAACACAATGAAATATATTTTTTCGTTATGTTCAGATTGATTTTTGCGAAATTATTGCATACACAAATTTTCACTTGTCCTATATGGCAAGGTGAGCGTTGCTATTTAAGCCAAAATCGCAAGTTTTACCTAATCGGCACGACATATATATATATATATTTGTATATGTCGTGCCGAATAGGTAAAACTTGCTATTTTGGCTTAAATAACAACGCTCTTCTTGCCGAATAAGGCAAGCGAAAATTTGTTGTTGCGTTTGAAGGGACAAGATTGTTCCACTGAATATTCCTTGTAGAACCAGTTTGTGTATGGGGTTTGTCTAGGGGAGAACTCCAATAGCAACAAGAGTTTTTGTATGGTAATTTAGTTTTCTTTACCAAAGAGGCTTTAATTGTTGTCCTTACTTTCTTTTAGGTTGACCAAAACTCAAGAGTAAAATATTTGTATCTTTAATAATAATAAACTTAAAATGGACTTGCATATACTTATATGAACCGTTATCTTAATAATGACCATGTATTACTTATTTTTCCCTTTCCACATAAAGGGTACGACTATATATACAAATATTGTTACAGTTATATGAATTTACCGGGAAAACATAGATCCCGTTGATAAAGTCAGACAATCATTGTATGATGTATGCGATAAACAATACGTTTACTGACACAGCTAGTATCAATGACCATACAATGATATCAAATTCAAATTATCCGTACAAGAAGTCTCGCCGATGTCCCATGCAAGGGATCGGAATATAATTAAAGACTTCTAGAACGTTAGAGGCCAAGCTAAGCGAGAGAGTACAAGAGAGAGTAGTACTCGGGAATAAGTGGGTGAACCAATTGACTGCTCCAGCGAGCGGTAACCCAACGTCAGGTCGGGTCACGTGACTTAGCGGGAGGTAGGCAAGTTCCTGAATTGGTGACCGGCAACCTAAATAGTGGTTACTCCACTACATGGAAGTCACATACATAACATCATGAAGAACATATCAAAATATATAATAATTATAATATATACTAGGGTGATGAATATCAAGCAACCTATACTATGGTGCATTTAGTGTCAGATAATAATATAAAGCAGAACTTCTCCATTTTAGCTATTAATGAAGAAGATCTTGATATAATATTAGGTGGAAACACTGTTTAGAAAGTTTCTCAAATATAATGGCGTACTCTTAGTCAAAAGATGCAACATTGTGTATGCAATAATTTTGCAAAAATCATTCTGAACCTAACGAAAAAATATATTCCATTGTATTTGTTTATTATTAAATTATTGTTCAGTCACAGCCCAACCTTAGCAGAGGAAGGGTGTGCTTTCTGGGTCCTCTGGTGGCAGTATCGTACAACATTGTTGTCCGCGACATGGCTGCCAGTTACAGGCGATGCATAAACACCATTTGTATTGAGCTTTTGCAGGGAGCTGTTTACCCTAGTATGGCTGATGTGCTGCTGCCCTTGATAATTAGAGACACTTATGGGATCCCGGTTGCTGATCTGTATGGGGTTTCCCTTAATGGTGCCATGAGGATCTTTGTCAAGTTTTCCAGCACTGGTGCTTATGAGGCAATTGTGGATACGTATCAGGACTGGAGGATTGTGGTCCAAACTGGCTTGGAGGTACATCTACGAGATGTATCCATGCATTATTCTTGGATACAAATCCGGAATACTCCATTTGAAGCTGATGAAGTGGATGTGTGGAAGGTTTTTGGACAGTTTGGAGTTATTCACGCTGCTACTGAGGAGCATTGGGCCCAGGGTGTGTATGCCGGACTGCCGGAGGGCTCTTTTGTCCTTAAAATGACTCTGCGATGGCAGATTCCATCGTATATGTTCATGGAAGCCTTTAAAACGTATATATATATATATATATATATATATATATATATATATATATATATATATATATATATATATATATATATATATATATATATATATATATATATATATATAAAATGTCGTGCCGATTAGGTAAAACTTGCGATTTTACTTAAATAGCAACGCTACCTTCCATATAAGACAAGTGAAAATTTGTGTATGCAATAATTTCGCCAAAATCATTCTGAACATAACGAAAAAAATATATTTCATTGTGTTTGTTTATTATTAAATTATTGTTAAAGTATCTAAATTATATTTAGTTTGGTTAAGCTAAATTAAATTGCGCTTGTTGTAATAAGGTTAGGTAGGTTTTCAAAGTTTCTCTTGTACAAAATTATAAATTCTTACATTAACATAAATGAAAAAAATATATCTTTAAACGTATAAGAGAACATTTTAGAAAGGACTTAATTTTAGATGAGTTCTTGCTAATTGACCAGTTTTACCTAATCGGCACGACATATATATATATATATATATATATATGTATATAAACGTTTTAAATTCTAATTTAGTCCTAACCTAATAAATATATTTTAGATTACGTTAAACATTAATTTTAAGAAAACTAAACTAAACAGCCAATTTAGAAACTAAATATTTTTGATCGTTAACATTAATTTAATATAAACAACAGAATGCATTTTGATAGTCGAAATTATTGCATACACAAATTTTCACTTGTCTTATATGGCAAGGTGAGCGTTGCTATTTAAGCCAAAATGCATAGTTTTACCTAATCGGCACGACATATATATATATATATATATATATATATATATATATATATATATATATATATATATTACTTTTCAAACACTTCATCCAGCTCCCTGGCAGTAGGCCGCGTGCCCAAAATGCTGCTGGCATTTTCCCTCTGGATCGCCATACTGAGTCTCTGAAAGGGGAAGCTGGCCACACTGTGATCCTTGGTTATTGTGATGAGTTTTTCTCACAGCTCTTTGAAGAACTTTAGAGCACACTTGCCCCATGCTCCAAGGGCCTCCGACCTTACTGGAATGAATTTATAACAACTGGGCGGGCCGTCATATTTCTGGATCTTCTGGGTCTCCCTGTAGCTGGCGACACCACCCCCTTCAACTTTAGAGTATGGCAAGTAGGTGTCTACCAACGTGGCAGCACTGGTGTAGTCCCAGGCAATCTGCTTACCATCCTTCCAAGGTAGCATAGTGGCTCCATCTGGACGCTTTTGACTTCCGTCGGACCTCCATACTTAGGATTCCCGTTGAGGTGGGCAACGGGCTGTGGCGAGACTTCACGATGTCGTTGACCTCCTCGTTGTCTAGCATGTTTCCCTTCTGATGTGTGATACACGAAACCATTAAGTCTGAATTGATCAGGCGACGCCCTGCTGCAAATTCACCTATGTTCAGTGAGTATGGGGACGGCTAGACGAAGAGCAACACCAATCCGAATGGTCTGTGGCACGAGTCGGGTGGCCAGGGAGGAGTTGGAAACGACTAAAACAAAAAAAAAGCGTTGTTGAGCATTTCTATATCCATCTATCTATATATCTATCTATCTATATCTATATATATATATATATATATATATATATATATATATATATATATATATATATATATATATATATATATATATATATATATATATATATATATATATATATATATATATATATATATATATTATATATATTATATATATATATATATATATATATATATATTATATATATATATATATATATATATATATATATATATATATATATATTTATATATATTGCATATATATATATATATATATATATATATATATATATATATATATATATATATATATATATATATATATATATATATATATATATATATATATATATATAATATCAACAAGTCGGCCGTCTCCCACCGAGGCAGGTGACCCAAAAAAGAAAGAAAATCCCAAAAGAAAATACTTTCATCATCATTCAACACTTTTACCACACTCATACATAATCACTGTCTTTGCAGAGGAGCTCAGATACGACAGCTGAGAATTGTCCCTCCCAGCTGTCACTATCCCAGACCCTCCTTTAAAGTGCAGGCATTGTACTTCCCATTTCCAGGACTCAAGTCCAACTAAATCAATTAACTGGTTTCCCTGAATCCCTTCACAAAATGTTACCCTGCTCACACTCCAACAGATCGTCATGTCCCAAAAACCATTCGTCTCCATTCACTCCTATCTAACACGCTCACACATGCTTGCTGGAAGTCCAAGCCCCTCGCCCACAATACTTCCTTTACCCCTTCCTCCAACCTTTTCTAGGACGACCCCTACCCCGCCTTCCTTCCCCTACAGATTTATACGCTCTCCAAGTCATTCTACTTTGATCCATTCTCTCTAAATGACCAAACCACCTCAACAACCCCTTTTCAGTACTCTGACAAATACTTTTAGTAACTCCACACTTTCTCCTAATTTCCACATTCCAAATTTACACCACACATTGCCCTTAGACAGGACATCTCCACTGCCTCCAGCCTCCTCCTCGCTGCAGCATTTGCAACCCATGCTTCACACCCATATAAGAGTGTTGGTACCACTATACTTTCGTACATTCCCTTCTTTGCCTCTATGGATAACGTTTTTTGTCTCCACAGATACCTCAACGCACCACTCACCTTTTTTCCTTCATCAATTCTATGGTTAACCTCATCCTTCATAAACCCATCCACTGACACGTCAACTCCCAAATATCTGAAAACATTTACTTCTTCCATAATCCCTCTCTCCAATGTGATATCCAATTTTTCTTTTTTTAAATCGTGTGATACCCTCATCACCTTACTCTTATCTATGTTCACTTTTAACTTTCTACCTTTACACACACCCCCAAACTAGTCCACTAACCTTTGCAACTTTTCTTTAGAATCTTCCATAAGCACAGTATCATCAGCAAAAAGTAACTGTGTCAACTCCCATTTTGCATTTAATTCTCCATAATTTAATCCCACTCCTCTCCCCAACACCCTAGCATTTACTTCTTTTTCAACCCCATCTATAAATATATTAAACAACCATGGTGACATTACACATCCCTGTCTAAGACCTACTTTTACCGGGAAGTAATCTCCCTCTCTCCTACACGCCCTAACCTGAGCCTCACTATCCTCATAAAAACTCTTTAAAGCCTTCAGTAACTTACTACCTATTTACACTTGCTACATTTGCCACATTGCTCCCCTATCCACTCTATCATATGCCTTTTTTAAATCCATAAATGCAATAAAAACTTCTCTACCGTTATCTAAATACTGTTCCCATATATGATTCACTGTAAACACTTGATCTACACATCCCCTACTCAATCTAAAGCCTCCTTGCTCATCTGCAATCCTACTCTCTGTCTTACCTCTAATTCTTTCAATAATAACCATGCCATACACTTTACCTGGTATACTCAGTAAACTTATTCCCCTATAATTTTTACACTCTATTTTATCCCCCTTCCCTTTATATAAAGGAACTATACATGCTCTCTGCCAATCCCTAGGTACCTTCCCCTCTTTCATACAGTTATTAAACAAAAATACCAACCACTCCAGCACTATATCCCCCCTGCTTTTAACATTTCTGTCATGATTCCGTCAATTCCAGCTGCTTTACCCCCTTTCATTCTACGTAATGCCTCATACACCTCCCCCACACTCACATCCTGCTCTTATTCACTCCTAAACGATGTTGTACCTCCCTGGCCAGTACATGAAATTACCGCCTCTCTTTTTTCATCGACATTTAAAAGTTCCTCAAAATATTCCCGCCATCTACCCAATACTTCCAGCTCCCCATCTACTAACTCCTCTACTCTGTTTTTAACTGACAAATCCATTCGTTCCCTTGGCTTTCTTACCTTGTTTATCTCACTCCAAAAAATTTTCTTGTTTTCAGCAAAATTTCTTGACAGAGCCTCTCCCATTCATTCATCCATTCTTCTTTTGCACTCTCTCACCACTCTCTTCACCTTTCTTTTACTCTCCATATACTCTGCTCTTCTATTAACACTTCTGTTTTGTAAAAACCTCTCATAAGCTACCTTTTTCTCTTTTATCACACCCTTTACTTCTTCATTCACTCACTCCTCTTTCCTCCTGCACCCACCCTCCTATAGCCACAAACTTCTGCCCCACATTATAATACTGCATTTTTAAAACTATCCCAACTCTCTTCAACCCCCTACTACTCATACTTGCACTAGCCCACCTTTCTGCCAATAGTTACTTATATCTCACCCTAACTTCCTCCTCCCTTAGTTTATACACTTTTACCTCTCTCTTACTTGCTGTTGCCATTTTATTTTTGTCCCATCTACCTTTTACTCTAACTGTAGCTACAACCAAATAATGATCTGATATATCCGTTGCCCCTCTATAAACATGTACATCCTGAAGCCTACCCATCAACCTTTTATCCACCAATACATAATCCAACAAACTACTTTCCTTACGTGCTATATCATACCTTGTATATTTATTTATCCTCTTTTTCATAAAATATGTATTACTTATTACCAAACCTCTTTCTACACATAGCTCAATTAATGGTTCCCATTTACATTTACCCCTGGCACCCCAAATTTACCTACTACTCCCTCCACAACATTTTTACCCGCTTTAGCATTAAGATCCCCAACCACAATTACTCTCTCACTTGGTTCAAAACTCCCCACACACTCACTCAACATTTCCCAAAATCTCTCTCTCTCTCTCCTCTACACTTCTCTCTTTTCCAGGTGCATAAACACTTACTATAACCCACTTTTCACATCCAACCTTTATTTTACTCCACATAATCCTTGAATTTATACATTTATATTCCCTCTTTACCTGTCATAACTGATTATTCAACATTATTGCCACTCCTTCTTTAGCTCTAACTATTTGAAACCCCTGACCTAATCCCATTTATTTCTCCCCACTGAAACTCTCCTACCCCCTTCAGCTTTGTCTCGCTTAAGGCCAGGATATCCAGCTTCTTTTCATTCATAACATCTACAATCATCTCTTTCTTATCATACGCACAACATCCACGCACATTCAAACATCCCACTTTGACGGTTTTGTTCTTTTTCTTTTTAGTAAGCTATACAGGAAAAGGGGTTACTAGCCCATTGTTCCCGGCATTTTAGTTGACTTTTACAACACGCATGGCTTACGGAGGAAATATTCTTATTCCACTTCCCCATGGATATGAAAGGAAAAGCAATAAGAACAAGAACTATTAAGATAAAATCAAAGAAAACTCAGATGAGTGTGTATACATAAACGTGTACATGTTTGCGTAGCGTGACCTAAGTGTAAGTAGAAGTAGCAAGACGTACCTGAAATCTTGCATGTTTAGAGACAAGAAAAAGAACAGCAATCTACCATCATGTAACAGTTTCAGGTTTCTGTTTCCAGTCACCTGGCAGGATGGTAAGTACCTCCTAGAGTGGTTGCTGTCTACCAACCTACTACATATATATTTTTATTATTATTATATATATATATATATATATATATATATATACATATAATTATCATAAATATACACTAATTAGCAATGATCAAAATAATATTGGATCCACAGTTACATTAGAGAACATAGCGCTGATGTTATTAACAGCCCCAAAAAATGGAAAGGAAATTTCAGGCGGTTTCAAGTGTCGCTTCTTAATAATAGTCTAGAAAGGATCGAAATATCGAGTAAAACTTTCTTTCCAATTTCCACTGATGTTAGTGTCTGTTCTCACGCATCTAGTCTGAATGGACGCATTCTTGCGTCTTGACTTGAGTCGTAAATTATCTGAGCAATTATTCTTGAATATCACGCATGTTTACTGACAGCCTGAACTATCTCCCTTCTTAATGCTTTGGCCCTTGTCCGTCTTAGTGACTAGTACATTGTTGGCCCTTATGCATCTTAATGTATGACACTATGATGGCACTTCTCTAACTTAATGCATGGCATCATGTTGGCTCTTGCTCATGTTATTGTATGTCTTTTATGATGGTGTTTTTTCCATCGTCCTGTGTTTCAATATTTTATACCTTTCCTATCTCACTGGAAGCTTCTTGTTTCTACCTGAGTGGGATGTACATTGACGCTTCTCCTTCTTCCAGCTTTCAGTGCCAGTGGCTCTTCTTTTGCTTTATAGATGTTTCTTGGAATGTTTGCCTTGCTTTTTTTTTATTTAAAGCTCTGAAAAAGGTGCGTCACTGTTCGATAAAGCCGCAGTTGATAAATGAGACACTTTACAACATTTGGGCATCTTTATTCTGGACACGTTTCGCCAGCCAGTGGCTTCTTCAGTTTGAGGTAATCAGTTCCTCAGCCTGTAGTCGATGTGTTCAGCCCATCACTCATGATGAAAGTGCAGCATATTCGCAGAGACAGAGCTTATATACTGATGACAGATGAGGTGGACCAGTTGTAGTCTGAGTCACTAAACCCACAGTTCCACTTACTGTTTCCTTTGTGTTTGCACATCCAGCACCTAGTGTGTTGTAGACGCTCTGAATCAGAATTTCTTTATTATGCTTATTATGTCTCTCCAGCACACACACACATGATGATAATCATCTAATACTAACAGTCTCAGTAATAAAATATAAAATTGGTTAGTAACGGCTTTCGCTTTAGTTATTTGACAATTAGTTGAGAAGAATTATTCGGAAAGTAATCAGGACGGTGTGGTGAAGCTGTATAATACTTATGTATGTAAGGCAAAATAATGATGGTAATTTTAAAGTCGTTACCGTAATATTTCAAGTACCTGGCATACCTTGTACCTGTAGAGCAGCTTCCGAGAACCCGGGGCTCTGACAGCTGGACCCTCATGACGAACTTGTTACTGCAAAGAATTGAAAATAAATTGAAGAGTAATGAGTGTTATATATGAAGAGTGTTGAACTTACAGTACATGACAGAGATACAAAAACATTTTTAAAAACTGAATGAAAATATTGAAGGATGAATGAGAAAATTCATGGTCATAATGACACAAGAAAATGAAAATGAAAACTGGACGACGTTTTTGTTCGACTTGAACAGTCATCAAGCCACGAGATAATGGTGCACGACTGGCTGAGATGTCGTTTAAGTTTCGCTTAGTGTTGGGAAAAAAAAAATCCAGCAACGGTATTATGACTTTTATTCTTGATACGAGGAGCATTAATAAGACTCACTTATGCAAGTGAATGTATCCAAGGAGAACCTCTGAGCTCTTTCCCGTGGTGGACGATGTACAATGTTTGTAACTGGAAGAGGCTGGTGAGAGTGAGACACATGCCATTACAAGCAGACACAAGTGAGACAGATAGTAATACATGAAGATAATAGAATTGAGTCAGTCAGTAGTGCAAGAAGATAGAAGTGAGACAGACAGTAGCGCAAGAAGATAGAAGTGAGACAGACAGTAGTGCAAGAAGATAGAAGTGAGACAGACAGTAGCGCAAGAAGATAGAAGTGAGACAGACAGTAGTGCAAGAAGATAGAAGTGAGACAGACAGTAGCGCAAGAAGATAGAAGTGAGACAGACAGTAGCGCAAGAAGATAGAAGTGAGACAGACAGTAGCGCAAGAAGATAGAAGTGAGACAGACAGTAGCGCAAGAAGATAGAAGTGAGACAGACAGTAGTGCTAGAAGATAGAAGTGAAACAGACAGAAGCGCAAGAAGATAGAAGTGAGACAGACAGTGGCGCAAGAAGATAGAAGTGAGACAGACAGTAGTGCAAGAAGATAGAAGTGAGACAGTCAGTAGTGCTAGAAGATAGAAGTGAGACAGACAGTAGTGCTAGAAGATAGAAGTGAGACAGTCAGTAGTGCAAGAAGATAGAAGTGAGACAGTCAGTAGTGCAAGAAGATAGAAGTGAGACAGACAGTAGTGCAAGAAGATAGAAGTGAGACAGTCAGTAGTGCTAGAAGATAGAAGTGAGACAGTCAGTAGTGCAAGAAGATAGAGGTGAGACAGACAGTAGCGCAAGAAGATAGAAGTGAGTCAGACAGTAGCGCAAGAAGATAGAAGTTAGACAGACAGTAGCGCAAGAAGATAGAAGTGAGTCAGACAGTAGCGCAAGAAGATAGAAGTGAGACAGACAGTAGTGCAAGAAGATAGAAGTGAGACAGTCAGTAGTGCAAGAAGATAGAAGTGAGACAGACAGTAGCGCAAGAAGATAGAAGTGAGTCAGACAGTAGCGCAAGAAGATAGAAGTGAGACAGACAGTAGTGCAAGAAGATAGAAGTGAGACAGTCAGTAGTGCTAGAAGATAGAAGTGAGACAGTCAGTAGTGCAAGAAGATAGAAGTGAGACAGACAGTAGCGCAAGAAGATAGAAGTGAGGCACACTGTAGCACAAGCAGAAGGAAGCGAGATCGACAGTAGCGAAAACCTGAGAAAGCAAGAAAGAGTAGCACAGGTAGAAACAACTTGTAGCGAGAAAGTTGTATACCATCGACTCGTAACTTAGTAACAGATTTCAGCAGCACTGGGTTAGGGAGATCCTCTCTAACTTCAACAGTCCGTGGTGTAGGGATCAGCGGAGCCAAAACTCAAGTTATAAGTTGTGGCTGCCGACAGTGATACGAGGAAGGTGAGGCAGTGAGGCAAGGAGTACGGACATACTTCTAAAGTATAAAAGTTTTTGCAAGAGAGATCAGGCGTGGATAAGTTTGCAAGGGCAGAAGTGTGGCAGAAGTAATCCGTGCTAAAATGGGACCTGGAGATGGATAACTGGAGCTTTCTGGGAAGTACAGAGAGACTTAAAAGTTGCAAGTTGCCGATCCTGAGAAGGTGATGAAGCGGATAAAGGGTCCTGAAAGATGTGAACCTTCAATAAGGTTAGTCCTGGCACAGGAGGGAGAGAGAGAGAGAGAGAGAGAGAATATGCATGGGTACGAACACGGAAATGTAATGGAATAAGAGAACACATAATAGGAAGATTGAAGAGACAAGAGAGAGTGTATAAACACCCAATGAATCTTTAACTTTATTTTCACTACAGATAGTTTATTTTCGTCTCTGTTTTAGAGATTTGGCAATTACTGAATGGTAGTGCACAGAGACCCTTCATTCATCCCACAGCCTTTCAACCTAACAAACCGGCGAGAAGAAGGGGTAAGAGATGCCTTGATAGAGAACCGGTTTGGGCAGTACTAATTTGTACGTATCTCTTTCTATAAAGTTTGTAGTAACGATTGATTATTCATTTGGTAATATATTCGCACATAATCAATATTTTGTAAAGGAAATTTTAGATTACGATGCGAATTACAACGTTTGCTATTTTTTTTTTCAACAAGTCGGCCGTCTCCCACCGAGGCAGGGTGACCCAAAAAGAAAGATAATCCCCAAAAGAAAATACTTTCATCATTCAACACTTTCACCACACTCATACATAATCACTGTCTTTGCAGAGGCGCTCAGATACGACAGCTGAGAATAAGTCCCTCCCAGCTGTCACTATCCCTGACCCCCTCCTTTAAAGTGCAGGCATTGTACTTCCCATTTCCAGGACTCAAGTCCAATTAAATCAATTAGCTGGTTTCCCTGAATCCCTTCACAAAATGTTACCCTGCTCACACTCCAACAGCTCGTCAGGTCCCAAAAACCATTCGTCTCTATTCACTCCTATCTAACACGCTCACACATGCTTGCTGGAAGTCCAAGCCCCTCGCCCACAAAACCTCCTTTACCCCCTCCCTCCAACCTTTTCGAGTACGACCCCTACCCCACCTTCCTTCCCCTACAGATTTATACGCTCTCCAAGTCATTCTACTTTGATCCATTCTCTCTAAATGACCAAACCACCTCAACAACCCCTCTTCAGCCCTCTGACAAATACTTTTAGTAACTTCAAACCTCCTAATTTCCACACTCCGAATTTTCTGCATAATATTTACACCACACATTGCCCTTAGAAAGGACATCTCCACTGCCTCCAGCCGCCTCCTCGCTGCAGCATTTGCAACCCATGCTTCACACCCATATAAGAGTGCTGGTTGGTTGCAAATATATTGCTGAAATAGTGAACTATCGCCTTCATATTCTATTCGCCTTACTTTCTACCACTAATATTACTTCTACTACTGCTTCCACCACCAGCCTTACCACTACCACTACTTCTTTTTCTTCCTCTCTTGGTCCCGTCCCGGTCCCCATCGCCTATTAATATAATGACTCCCTCATTCTTTTGTGTTAGTGTGAATTTGTAAATGGTCCAAGTCGGACCGAAACGTCGTTGTAAGCTTCTCTCTCCTATGTGCGGTGATTTGTGTAATGGATATTCAGAACTTCGCAACAAGCAAAGCATTAACAATATTGAAGATAAAAGATAATGTTAGGCTGATTCTTAAATCTAGATCTTGAAGGTGGTCATACCAAACAAGTATCAGCTACCGAAGTATCGTTAAACTGAACTAACGGCTGATATCAATGAACGATTTTTTTTCCTAGGCTTACCAAGGTTTCATTCTTGTAAATCAGTTTTAAAATGACTAACGAATATTCTGTTAGTTGAAGTCATCTCCAATGATGTGTGTTTAGGTACGTGATGCGCGCAAGTACGGTGCGTGCTCAACGGTACATGATTATTCATGGTAATCAGGTACATGATTATGAATAGCAATCAAGTACATGATTCATGTGATTCATCATGATGTAGGGTTGAAATTTTAAGACTCAGCACATTAGATGAATGTACTTATTCCGCATTGAGTTCAGGTACATCAGCACGTTATGACTGCTGAAAAAAAAACATACCATACCGGTCAGAGAGTCTCAAAACTCCAGACCGTCGCGTAAGCCACTGGGCCAGCTAGCTTCGATAAGAGTCATCCAACTAGGTATATTTCTACACCATAGGAAGGTTAGCATAGGCACCACTGTGTCCACAAATGCAAGTTTTTACAGACGAATCTGGCCCAGTGGCTTACGCGACGGTCTGGAGTTTTGAGACTCTCTGACCGCGGGTTCGAACCCCACCCGTGGTATTATTTGTTTGCAATCGTGTCATTACGATTTCGTGAGTCATGACTGCTGAACTCCTGAACCGCATACAGACAGGATGAGACTTACACTTCGAAGTGCCAGTGCTAAGATCAGAGTTAGGGCCTCTTTCCCGATGGCTGAGTAGACCTGTAGATGTGGCTAAAGTCCGGCAGATGAGTAGGAGACAGGAAAATGAACTCCCACTAAAGAAGCTGGAAGTATAGCTAAGCCAACTCCCTGGTCACAGCATCCACCTGTAAGAAAAAAAATGTGCCTGAATAAGCAGGTGATAACAGTATAGTATCTGTGTACTGCAATCTTTTACTGTTTGAGAAAACTCCTGGCAACAATCTTACCACCTATTGGTAAGGATGGTTATTAAGGGGTCACGATGTCGGAAAAAAATCTACAGAATTTCCTATAAAAACTTACCATACCAAAAATCGTTGAAGGGCCATCATGATTAAAAATCATGATGGCCTTTATAATTCTGCGTACTAGAATGCTAAGTGGTACTTTCCGTTGTCCTACTATGTGACGTATAATGGTGACTGAGGACCTACCAAAAGTGGATTTACTGAGATTAACAGTAAGCTGATACTGCCTAAATCTGCCCAAAAAGAACTTACAGACGGGTTATATGATCATGCCAGGCGTCATAAACTATGACTAAATCATTCAGGTATGCCTGAGTACCTGCTATTCTCTTTATGGATCAAATTTTGAAACGTAGCTTGCGTATCACACATACCGAAAGGGGTTACTACATATTGGTAATGCTCTTCTGGAAATCCAAGCACAGAAATTTCTTTGGACATGTCAGTTAAAGGGACCTGTTAGTAGTTCTTGAGGAGGTCCAATCTGGAAACAAATCTTGCATTACCCACACAGACCACGACGTCATCCATATGCAAAAGTGGGTAGGCATCTGGGACGGTGATTTCCTTCTCCTTCCCATAATCTGTACACATCTTGTTTCCTTACGAGAATGCAGTATGAGGCCAATGAACATTTAAAATTCCTCCTGGAAGAAATTGATCTCGTTTTGTAGTAATCTTTGTTTCTCTGGGATAGCTCTGTAAGGGGTAAGTTTAATCGGTTAACTCTGCCTACATGAAATCCAAAATTACATACATTCGGAACATCCGATAATGTGTCGACATAGAACTACAGAAGGGTGGTGATATCAGCCATCTGCATTTTCATGATTCAAATATAAACAGACGTGGGTTTTCAAGTAGACCAGAGTTAGGCAATCGTATTTTGTCCCCTATTGCTTCTTGCAATGCATCAGGCTCATCATCGGGGTCTGAAGGAATAGAGAACATGGTCATTATCTGGGAGTGAAGTGGTTCAGTATTTTTAAATTTATTGATGTGTTATATTTTACCCTTCCCAGGTTTTCTAGAGCGGTTTCCACATAATTAAGGTCAGACATTTTTTATATCATCTGCGTAGGACCAAACAAACCTTCCTTTCAAAGTGACTAGTTACTGGTTCTTGGACCATATCCTTATATCTTATGCCTTTTCATATTTTTGTTTCATGTCCTCCTGGGCTTATTAAAGGTTATCCTTAGCCATTTGACGTACTAGGTGTAGTCTTACCTTAAAATCGTGTGGAGTATTACTCGTGATGTCACCTCCCAGCCAGCCCTCTCCGAGTACTTGCAAAGGCTCTAATGGCTTGTAACCAGTAGACTCCTGCACGATTTCTTTTATAACGAAAAGCAACAGAGGCAAGGAATCATCCCTGTCTGTAGGAAAATGTAGGCAATAAACTCACATCATTGTTTTCAAAGTTATATGATCAAAGTTTAATTGTGAGTGAGGATGGTAAGCTACTGAGAAGATTCGGCTTAATGCCCAGTCTGCTTAATAAGCCTCCCGAAAAACTTTGACAGAAAAACTGGTTACTTTGGATAGTCCGAGTGTTGACTGGCAGCAATAATGGTACGGCTGTAAAGATGCTCTAAATGTAATCAGTGTTTTTGATGGATTACTAGACGTGATTATTACATTCACTTCTTTCTAAAAGCTAGGAAAAAATATCTTCGAAACAAAACAAATGAAACAGTTTATCATCTTCCTCTAATTTATTTCTGAAAGAAGTAAACAAATAGGAATGCTAATTAATATTTTGATCAGAGAATAGAACTCATTTCTGAAGCAAAAATGTTATCCCGCTATAGTTGGTAATTTACGAAATTAAGCCACTGGCCGTCATGTATTCTCATATACTGAATTATTCGATTGTGATTAAAATATAAAAATTAATCTCGCCGAGCTTAAAAAAAAGTCAGACCTAATACTCAAATTTATGTTGACACGTCTTTGTTAATTCATAAGTGATCGAACTGGAAGTGAAGATTAATAATCCAGTGGGCGCTACACTGTTACCTTAAAAAAATTTGAAAACAAAAAATAGATGGCTCTTACGGTGGTAAGAGTCTTAAAGGTAAAAGAGTAGCACCCACTGGATTATAAATATTCACATCCAAAATCTCAAATTCCATTGAAAACATGTATGCACCACAAAATTCCAGGTTCAGGAAAAAAATAAAGCGGAGTATTAGTATATTCATAGCGATCTTATCTATTCATAGTTGTAAGCGAACAGAATTAATCACTAAAACTGCGAGGCTTGTTACCAGACTATATCACTAGAACCAAAATATTCATGAACACATAGACACACATATACACAGCAATGTAGTCCCAATTTTTAAAAAGGAGACAGACATGAAACACTAAACTACAGACCAGTGTCACTGACATGTATAGTATACAAGGTCATGGAGAAGATCATCAGGAGAAGAGTGGTGGAGCACTTAGAAAGGAATGAGCTTATCAACGACGGCCAACACGGTTTCAGGGACGGGAAACCCTGTGTCACAAACCTACTGGAGTTCTGTGACAGGATGACAGCAGTAAGACAAGAGAGAGAGAGAGATAGAGAGGGTTGGGTAGATTGCATTTTCTTGGATTGTAAGAAAGCGTTTGACACAGTTCCACACAAGAGATTAATGCAAAAGCTGGAGGACCAGGCAGGGATAACAGGGAAGGCACTCCAATGGATCAGAGAATACCTGTCAGGAAGACAGCAGTGAGTCATGGTACGTGAGCGCCTGTGACGAGTGGGGTTCCACAGGGGTCAGTCCTAGGACCGGTGCTGTTTCTAGTATTTGTGAACGACAGGATGGAAGGAATAGAATCCGAAGTGTCCCTTTTGCAGATGATGTGAAGTTGATGAGAAGAATTCAATCGGACAAGGACCAGGCAGAACTACAAAGGGATCTGGACAGGCTGCAAGCCTGGTCCAGCAATTGGCTCCTGGAGTTCAACCCCACCAAGTGCAAAGTCATGAAGATTGGGGAAGGGCAAAGAAGACAGCAGACGGAGTACAGTATAGGGGGCCAGAGACTACACACCTCATTCAAGGAAAAAGATCTTGGGGTGAGTGTAACACCAGGCACATCTCCTGAGGCGCACATCAACCAAATAACTGCTGCAGCATACGGGCGCCTAACAAACCTAAGAACAGCATTCCGACATTTTAATAAGGAATCGTTCAGGACCCTGTACACTGTGTACGTTAGGCCCTTATTGGAGTATGCAGCACCAGTTTGGAACCCACATCTAGCCAAGCAACTAGACTAGTCCCGGAGCTAAGGGGTATGTCCTACGAGGAGAGGTTAAGGGAAATCGACCTGACGACACTCGAGGACAGGAGAGATAGGGGGGGACATGATAACGACATATAAAATACTGAGAGGAATTGACAAGGTTGACAGAGACAGAATGTGATTGGGTACAAATGTAGGGTACATACGTGGGTACATACGAAGGGACTCATAAACACACACACGCACATGGGCAAAGACGTGGGTACATACCAAGGGACTCATAAGCACACACGCACATGGGCACACACATGCGTGTATGCACTAACCCACACACACCCTCTGACCGTTAGGGCCTCCTCCACCCCTCCATCCTCCTCCTGCTCGTAAACCACCCCCACCCTCCTCCTCTTGCTCTTCCTCCAACTCCACCCTCTCCCTCTTCCTCCTCCTCCACCCCCCTCCCTCCTCCTCTTCATCCTCCTCCACCCCCTACCTCCTCCTCTTCCTCCTCCACCATCCCCTCCCTTCTAATCTTCCTCCTCCTTCTCTTCCTCCTCCTCCTCTTCCTCCTTCTCTGCTCCCCTATCTCCTTCTCTGCTCCCCTCCCTCCTCATCTTCCTTAGCATCCTCTCCCTCCTCTTCTTCATCCTCCTCCTCTACCTCATCCTCCTCTGATTCGTCCTCCTCCACCCCCTCCCTCCTCTTCTTTTACTTCCTTCTTCATCCCCCTCCCCCTCTTCCTCCACTTCCTCTTCCTCCTCTTCCTCATCCCCCTATTCCTCCTCCTCCACTCTCTCCCTCCCTTGCCTTTCCCTCTCCTCCTTTCCCGCACTCTCTCAATCCATTCTCTCCCTCTCCCTTCCCCCTCCACCACTCTCCCTGTCCCCCTCCCTCTCCCCCATAAAACTCCCTCACCCCCACACACGTGCACCTTCCCTACTCTCTCTCTCTCTCTCTCTCTCTCTCTCTCTCTCTCTCTCTCTCTCTCTCTCTCTCTCTCTCTCTCTCTCTCTCTCTTCTATCTCCATCTCTCTCTCCCTCTCTTTTTTCCCTCTCTCTCTCCCTCTCCATCTCTCTCTCTCCATCTCTCTCTTTCCCCTGTCCCTCTCCCTTCTCTCTCTAAGTGGGATGAAAGAGTCAAAGAGGCATACAGGACATCATAGCCCTCACAGAAACCAAGGTCACTGGGATGATAACAGATGCCATCTTTCCAACAGGATATCAGATCCTGAAGAAAGACAGAGGGAACAGAGGGGGTGGAGGAGTGGCACTGCTCATCAAAAATAGAGCTATGGTTGACACACTGGCTGAAGTGTCCAGAAGGACTCATGCGAGCAGGGCAAAGCTCCTGATCATGGGTAACTTCAACCACAAGTAAATCGGTTGGGAAAACCAGGAGCCACATGGGGGCCAAGAAACGTGGAGGGCTAAGATGATGTAGGTGGTACTGCAAAACCTCGTGTACCAACACGTAAGGGAAATAACGAAAAAAACAGGAGGACCCCCTGGTTCACCCAAAGGTGCAGGGAGGCCAAAACCAAGTGTACTAGAGAATTGAAGAAGTAGAAGACAAAGGACACCAGGAAAATAAGGAGAGCAGTCGTTGAGCCAGAAATGAATATGCACAGGTAAGAATGGAGGCCCAAAGACAATACGAGAATGACATAGCAGCAAAAACCAAATCTGACCCAAAGCTGTTGTACAGCCACATCTGGAGGAAAACAACAGTGAAGGACCAGGTGATCAGGCTGAGGAAGGAAGGAGGAGAGATCACAAGAAATGACCGTAAAGTGTGTGAGGAACTCAACATGAGATTCAAAGAAGTGTTCACAGAGGAGACAGAAGGGCCTCCAGAAAGACGGAGAGGTGGGATACACCATCAAGTGATGGACACAATACATACAACCGAGGAAGAAGTGAAGAGGCTGCTAAGCAAACTAGATACCTCAAAGGCGATGGGGCCAGAAAACATCTCTCCATGGGTCCTGAGAAAGGGAGCAGAGGCGCTATGTGTACCATAACAAAAATCTTCAACACATCTATCGAAACAGGGCGACTACCTGATGCATGGAAAACAGCAAATGTAGTCCCAATTTTTAAAAAAAGGAGACAAACACGATGCATTAAACTACAGACCAGTGTCGTTGACAGATATAGTATGCAAAGTTATGGAGAAGATTATCAGGAGAAGAGTGGTGGAGCACCTAGAAAGGAATGAGCTTATCAATGATAGTCAGCAAGGTTTCAGGGACGGGAAATCCTGTGTCACAAACCTACTGTAGTTCTATGACAGGGTGACAGCAGTAAGACAAGAGAGAGAGGGTGGGTAGATTGCATTTTCTTGTACTGTAAAAGGCGTTTGACACAGTTCAACACAAGAGATTAGAGCAAAAGCTGCAGGATCTGGCAGGGATAACAGGGAGGGCACTCCAATGGATCAGGGAATACCTGTCAGGAAGACAGCAGAGTGGGCGCCTGTGACGAGTGGGGTTCCACAGGGGTCAGTCCTAGGACTGGTGCTGTTTCTGGTATATGTGAACGACATGATGGAAGGAATAGACTCCGAATTGTCAGATGATGTGAAGTTGATGAGAAGAACTACAAAGGGAACTGGACAGGCTGCAAGCCTGGTCCAGCAATTGGATCCTGGAGTTCAACCCCACCAAGTGCAAAGTCATGAAGATTGGGGAAGGGCTAAGAAGACCGCAGACAGAGTACAGTCTAGGGAGGCCAGAGACTACAAACCTCAATCAAGGAAAAAGATCTTGGGGTGAGTATAACACCAAGCACATCTCCTGAGGCGCATATTAACCAAATAACTGTTGCAGCATACGGGCACCTAGCAAACCTAAAAACAGCATTCCGACATCTTAATAAGGAATC
This sequence comes from Cherax destructor, assembly GCA_009830355.1. Lineage (NCBI taxonomy): Eukaryota > Metazoa > Arthropoda > Malacostraca > Decapoda > Parastacidae > Cherax > Cherax destructor. Next base: position 22,240 of record WNWK01023207.1, read on the forward strand.
GTTCAGGACCCTGTACACTGTGTACGTTAGGCCCATATTGGAGTATGCAGCACCAGTTTGGAACCCGCACCTAGCCAAGCACGTAAAGAAACTAGAGAAAGTGCAAAGATTTGCAACAAGTCTAGTCCCGGAGCTAAGGGGAATGTCCTGCGAGGAGAGGTTAAGGGAAATCGACCTGACGACACTGAGGACAGGAGAGATAGGGGGACATGATAACGACATATGAAATACTGAGAGGAATTGACAAGGTGGACAGAGACAGAATGTTCCAGAGATTGGACACAGCAACAAGGGAACACATTTGGAAGTTGAAGAATCAAATGAATCACAGAGATGTTAGGAAGTATCTCTTCAGTCACATAGTGGTCAGGAAGTGGAATAGTTTGGGAAGAAAATGAGGGAGGCAGGATCCATTCATAGCTTTGAAGGGGTTTGGGAAATCTCATGGCGCAGGGAGAGGACCCAGTAGCGGAAAAGAAGGGGAGGGGCCAGGAGCTATGAATCGACCCCTGCAACCAGGACTAGGTGAGTACACACACACACACACAGGAATTTACAAGATGGATTGGGACAGGATGTTTCAGAGATGGATCACAGCTGGAAGTTGAAGAGTTGAAGACTCAGTTTACTGGGGAGGAAGTTTTTATCATAGAGTTGGAACCCGGAAAAACTGGAGAGTGATGTAGGGGCAGAATCCATACATAGTTTTAAGATGAGACACGCTGAAGCTCATGGAACAGGGAGAGAGTGGACCTAGTAGTGACCAGTGAAGAGGAGGGGCTAGGAGCTGTGACTCGAACCTTGCAAACATAAATAGGTAAGTACACACATACACAAACACAAAGAGGAGAGAGACAGAGAGAGAGAGAGAGAGAGACAGAGCTTCAAAGTCCTCCCCTCCGGAGCCTTCTTGCTGGTGATGGTCTATTGATCCAAGGAACTAGAGTTACCATCACCTGCTTTGAATTAAACGTAATTACCTCCCATTCATTAGGCGCTGTAAGACCCATGCTGTCTTAGTGCTTCCCCACGAATATAATAATATAACTGGTAGGAAACATTTTACACTTCCCAGTCCAATTAAACAGAGGCAAGAAGGTAAGTCATCCCTGATTTAACGTAATTAACAAACAGAAAAAAACTAACTAGAAAATATTTTTGTTGAGTTAAGGTAGGTGAGCACAACAGTGTGTGTTCACTGGTGTAAACATACCAGTGTGAGCACACACAGGTGTGTTTACAACAGTACTCACCTATTTGTACTACCATTTGGTTGAAGGGGCGATTCATAGCTCCTGGCCCGCCTCTTCACTGATTGCTACAGGTTTTCTCCCCCTGCTCCATGAGCTTTATCAAACCTCGTCTTAAAACTATGGGTTCCTGCCCCACTAATCACTTTCAGGCATTCCATTTCCTGAAAACCTAGACTGAAGAAATATTTCCTAACACCCCTTTTGACTCAAGGAGTCTTCAATTTCCCAAATTTTGGACCCCTTTTTTGTGTACCCTCTCTGGAACATCTTGCTCTGTCCACCTTATCTTTTCCCTCGGTTTTTTATATGTCGTTATCATGTTTCCCCAAACCCTCCTGTCCCAGTGTCGTCAGGCCGATTTCCTTAACCTTTCTTCAGGACAAATCCCTTAGCTCGGGGATTGTCTTGTTGCAAACCTTGTTTTCCAATTTTCTTGACGTGCTTGACCAGGTGGGGTTTCCCAAACGGGTGCTGCATACTCCAGATGGGCCTGACTTTTGGTGTACAGAGTCTTGAAGTTTCCCTTAGTGAGGTATTGGAACGCTATTCTTGGTTTGCCACCCCCCGTATGCTGGTAGTTATCTGATTGATGTGTGCCTCGGGAGATGTGCTCGGTATTATACTTACCCCAAGATCTTTTCCTTGAGTGGGGTTTAGTCTTTGGCCCCCAGACTATACTCTGTCTGGGGTCTTCTTGCCCTTCCCGATCTTCATGACTTTACATTTGGCAGGGTTTAAATTCGGGGGCCAGTTACTGACCAGGATGTGCCTGTGCAGGTCTCTTTGTAGTCCTGCTTGATCCTCCTCGACACTTCTGAGTTTATCCTTCTGTTATGTCATTCAATATCCCAAAAAACAGACAGGTCCGGGACTGCCCCCCGGGAACCCCACTGTAAAGGTCCCCACCTGACACCTCGTCACGTACCATGACTCGTTCTTGACTCCCTGTCAGATATTCTCTGATCCATTGCAGTCCCTTTTCCTGTTACGTGCCTGTTCCTCTAGCTTTTGCATTAACCTCTTGTGAGGAACTGTGTCAAACCCCCCCATTGCACTCCAAGAAAATGCAGTCTATCCACCCTCTCCTAGTGTCTTACATCTGTTACCTTGTCATAAAACTCCAGAGGTTTGTGAAAAGGATTTTCCTTCCAAAAACCGTGCTGGTTGTCGTTTTTTGGGTTTTGCCTTTTTAGGGGTCCACCACCCCCTTGATGATTTTTCCATGACTTTTCATACTATACACGTCAGTGAAAAGGTCTGTAGTTTAATGACTCGTGTCGTCTCCTTTTTTAAAAATTGGGGCTACATTTGCCATCTTCCACACCCCAGGTAGTTGCCCAGTTTCAATGGATGTGTTGAAGATTTTTTTTATGGCACACTCAACATCTCGTCCCCCTCTAAGGACCCACGGGGAAATGTTTTCAGGTCCCACCGCTTTGAGGTATCGATTTCCCTAGCAGTTTTTTCACCTCCCCCTCAGTTGTGTGTATTTCATCCAGCACTTGTTGGTATACCTCCCTATTCTGAATTCCTGGAGTCCTTCTTGTCTCCTCTGTAAATTTTTATATCTCATGTTGAACTCCCACATACCTCTTGGTCATTTCTTTTGAACGCCCCACCTTCCTTCCTCAGCCTGATTACCTTCCTTTACTGTTGTTTTCCTGATGTGGGTATACAAATATTCGGGGCAGATTTGACTTTTTGATGCTATGACATTTTTGATTGTCGCTGAGATTCCCCCTTTTTACCTTTGGGGATATTCGTTTCTGGCTCTTCGGCTAATATCTTTTTTTCCTGGGTCCTTTGTCTTCTGTACTTTTTCCATTCTCTATTGCACTTAGTTTTTTCCTCCCTTCACCTTTGGGTGAACCAAGGACTCGTTCTGGTCTTCCCCTTTTCTGTTTCCCCGGGAACAAGCATCTCCTCTGCCTTTTGATTTTGTTGTCAATATTCCATCATTTCTTTTCATGGTTTTCCTGCCAACCCCTCCCACTGAACGTCTTGTAGGGTTCCTCATGCCTTTTAGCCCCCCCTTTTTTAGTTTCATTTTTCCTTCCTATTCCTGCCCCTCTCCACTTGTAGCCAACCATATAATCAAAAAACAGAACCAAATGATCACTAGCTCCAAGGGGGCCTTTTATACGTGATATCCTCGATATCCGAACAACTCAAGGTGAATACTAGGTCCAGTCTTGCTGGGTCATCCTCACCCCCCTCTGGAGTGTTCTAAATGTTGATGCATGTGGTTTTCCCGTACCACATCCATCATCTTGGCTTCCCTGATTCAGGACCCCCAGGGCCAGGTTTTTCCCCAATCAATCTCCTTGTGATTGAAATCACCATAAATAGTAACGTTTTACATGTGAGCTCTTCTGGCCACCTCGGGTAGGGGTCTACCATTGCCTGTTGCTTGCGTATTTTCTCTTGGCCTCCCAGTTCTGTGGGGGGTTTTACATTACAGCAATTACCACCTTATGGCCATCAGATGGATTGTTCCTACTATTTGTCCCTTTCGCCCATTCCACCATTTTTCCCCTTCCTCAAATCCCCACCGGTTCTTAAGAGCAGTGCAACTCCTCCTCCCCCCCTGCTCCCTTTGTCTTTTCCCCGGGTTTGATATCCGGGGGGAAAGATTGCATCTGTTATCATCCTGGGGAGTTTGTTTCTTATGAAAGCTGGGGATGCCCTTTATTTTTTAATGCCACTCCTCACATTTATTTGTTATTCCCTCTGCATTTGTATACCAAACCTTCAACTTTTCTAAAACGGTCTGGGGGATTGGGGTTGGGAAAGGAGAGATGAGGAACTATGGTTGGTTGGGTGAAGGTGGATTTGAATGAGGTGGGTGGGAGCATTGGGGTATGTGTTTTGGGTTAGAATGTTTGGGTGCATTTTTTCCAGGTTGGGGGACATCTGTAGGGGATTGTGTTTGACCTTCCTCCTGAGTCTGGGTTCTCCTGTCCATTTTCTTTCCTTTTTCTTTTTACCCTCTTTCATTTTCTGTCATTCTTTCGTGTTCGTCACGGTCGATAACACCCTCTGGTATTCTGACATATCCTTGCTTGCTTTCTCCGCAGGGTCCGTTTCGAGCCAATTCTGCTGTGAAAAACACTTTGACTGGCCGGGTTCTTCCTCTTGCAAATCCCCCCATTCTCAGAAAATTTGCCAGCTGGGTCATGTCATCTTCTATTGCTTTCATGATGCTTTCAATCACTTTTTTCTCCCCTTGTCTTCTTGCTTCGTAAGTTTCCCCTTCCGCTTCCTGGAGCTTTTAAACAAAGACTGATCTCTCTCTTTCATTCTCCCACTGTCTATCCCTATGTAACACCTGATTCGATTTAGTTGCCTCCATTGCAGCTTTCCTTTCTTCAATCTCTTCACTGTTTGTTATCCCTTGGCCCAGTGGCCTGTCGTTTTCCCTTCTTAACTTTCCCTGTGCACTGCTGTGGTCTGTTAGGGCTTCTACGTATAGCTTAGCTCTCCCTTTTACTACACTCCCCTCGATTGTTCCTGATGTGATCCTCTCTTTTTCTCGGGCTCCACGATGGTCTGATAGGGCCTTTGCATACAGTTTCATTCCGTTTTCTACAGTCCCCTTCTTTGTGACTGAGGTAGCAGTTTCTGATACCATGTCCACATTGGTTTTTAGTTCTTTAGGCTGTTTCAAATTGTTCAGCTCCTCTTCTAATCTCTGTATCTTAGCCTCTGCTGTTGTGACTTGCTTCTCCCACCTTCTGCATTCTGCAGCTATCCTCTCCTCCATTTTCTTGCTTTCTGCAGCTATCCTCTCCATTTTCATGCTAAGCTCCTCTAGCTTCCTTCCCCACACATGTTCCCTTTTCATGAGCTCTACTGCCCAATCTTCATTCGCAGACTCATCCTCCAGTCCCCTAATTTTCCGTCCTGCTCTCTGGCACCCCATTTTTTTTAAGATGCCATATAGTGAAAAACTATGTATTTCTGTGAGGTTGTTTTGTGGTGTGATTGCTTGAGTGTTTGTGTGGGGGCGGAAGGAGAGGAGAAACTGGAGACAGTGGGGGAAATGGAAGAGATGTGGGGAGGGGGAAAGAGGGGGGAATATGAGGAGAGAGTGGAGGAGGGATAAGCAGAGGTGGAGAGATAATGGGAGAGGGAGAGGGGGATCAGGGAAGGGAGTGGAGGAGAGGTGGGGGAGGGAGCAGGGGAAAGTGTGTGTGTGTGTATGTGTGTGGAACTATATGTGTGTGGGTTAATTAAGTGTGTGAAAAGTAGTGGTGAAATTGTGTTATAAGAACATAAGAACATAAGAAAGAAGGAACACTGCAGCAGGCCTACTGGCCCATGCGAGGCAAGTCCAAGTCTCCCACCGGCTTAAGCCAATGCCCCGACCCAGCCAGGTCAGGTTACATTCACTTAAGGAAGGAGCACGGCATCTGACCTAGTAGCACAAACTAGTCAGGTCCAACTCACACCCACCCGCACCCACTCATATATTTATCTAGCCTATTTTTAAAACTACACAACGTTTTAGCCTCTATAACTGTACTCGGGAGTTTGTTCCACTCATCGACAACTCTATTACCAAACCAATGCTTTCCTATATCCCTCCTGAATCTGAATTTATCCAACTTAAAGCCATTGCTGCGAGTCCTGTCAATACAAGATATTTTTAGCACGCTATTTACATCCCCTTTATTTATTCCTGTTTTCCATTTATACACCTCAATCATATCCCCCCTAATTCTACGCCTTTCTAGAGAGTGCAGATTCAGGGCCCTCAGTCTATCCTCATAGGGAAGATTTCTGATACATGGAATCAACTTAGTCATCCTCCTTTGTATGTGTTATGGTGTATGAGTGTGTATGTGGAGTCTGTGAGTGACACGTCGTCTACAGTGCTCCACTACCTGGCCTGACCTGACTCACACCTGATCCACCAGTTAATGTATTCTGTGCTTCACCTGTCTGCTCGCTCTTTTCTACTAGAAATTACCAATTGTTACTTGTTACCGAGTACTTGATATCCTATTCCTTATCTTACTATGAGAGTTGACCGTTCACAAACAGCTTGGCAGTTAGGTAATTGGAACTAACACCCGACTCCCCGAAAACCACCCATAGGTGAGATACTTGCGATGCAGCCTTAGTAGCCTGTAGATTGTCCAACTCGATGTGATGTCCTGGCGTATATCCACTTTCGTTTCTTGTCGATATATAATATAACCTATTCACTGTATTTATTTCACTTCTTACGTATTTATTTCACTGTATTATCTTGGGTGGCACACGTGGCACCGTCGCCTGGATCACACTAGGCCTTCCCACTCTGACCTCGCCACCAGGTATTTCTTTCTATTTCACTTATAAAATTGTGGCATTCCCCACACTTATGTGGCTCAGGGAAACTCGTAAATCGCTTCAAGGGTTGTTCACTACCCTGACACACTTGATGATCCCTGCAGTACCCTTGGGTAGCCCTCAACAACACTTATATTCACTGGTGTAAACATACCAGTGTGAGCACACACACTGGTGTGTTTACAACAGTGTGTGTTCACTGGTGTGTTTACAACAGTGTGTATTCACTGGTGTAATCATACCAGTGTGAGCACACACAGGTGTGTTTACAACAGTGTGTGTTCACTGGTGTAAACACACCTGTGTGAGCACACACACTGGTGTGTTTACACCAGAGTGCCAGTTTAAGTTATTACTTAATAAAATATTATTATTTTTATTCTCCCACACTCGTCCATTGCCTTCATCCCACGCCCTCTTTTATGCTCTCTCCCACGCCCTCTCTAACGTACTCTCTCACTCCCTCTCTTACGTTCTCTCCCACGCCCTCTCTTAGGTTCTCTCCCACGCCCTCTCCCACATCTCGTCCCAGCAAGCATCAAAAGCATAACACTATTTATTACCTCATTGAAATCCCTCTCGCTCCCTCTTATACACCCTGGCTACGTCCTACCTCCTCCACAACACCCTCCCTCCTCTCTCTGTTTTACACTACTCCCTTCCTCTTCCACTTCATCCTGCCTCTCTCTCTCTCCCTCTCTAAACCCTCCCTCTCCCACAACGCCCTACCTCCCTTCACCCTCACCAAACCCTCCCTACCTCCTCCACTACTTCCTCTCTTCCTTATCTCTCCCACTCACTACCCCTTCCCTTCCTTCTTTCACCTACCCTTTAGGCCAGTGGTTCTCAACTGGTGGTCCATGAACCACTGATGGTCCATGGTGACATTTTGGGTGGTCCACAGAACGTTCACTATATTTGGTAATAAACTGAAGATTGATGCATATTGTCATAAATTTATCGAAAATGAAGAGTGTATCAGCGATATGCACATTGACCACCGTGAACGGGGGGAAGGGGGGTCGGATAATGGATTCGCCCTTGTTAGCTGCAGCGACACTAAAACTGCGGAAACGATATCACGTGAACTTTGCGTGTTGAGGCAGTTGGTTCGTGACATATGTGTGTGTGGGTGCGCGCGCGTGAGAGCGCCGGCCATTCCTGTTCGATTCCTGTCAGCTGCCGCACGGCTACACGTAATTCTGTTGTTTAGTGCAGTAGACACTGAACTGCTGAGCTGATTAGTTGTGTCTTTCGTGTAAGCTGGTGTAAGCTGATTTGGTTTTCTACTATCAAATGTATTATAAAAGGAAGCTGGGAGGAAGATTAGAATATTGTGAAATATTTCTGGTCAGGTGTTATGCTGCTGTGTTGTGCTGGTTTATGCTGTGTTGTGCTGGTTTATGCTGTGTTGTGCTGGTTTATGCTGTGTTGTGCTGGTTTATGCTGTGTTGTGCTGGTTTATGCTGTGTTGTGCTGCTGTGTGCTGTTATGCTGGTTTATGCTGTGTTGTGCTGGTTTATGCTGTTTATGAAACTGATGGTGTTTTATTATTGCATGTGTATTATTATCTTCTGTTTTTCATATCTGTATTAATGCCAAACTCGACATATAATAAATATATTTCGTTATATTGTCCACACATATAGATATATGGCAATGGCAGGAATGAATGTTAAGCGCAAGTATTCAGAGCACTATACTAAATTCGGTTTCACCTGCCAAGAAAAAGATGGCATGGAAATACCACAGTGTGTTATTTGTTTCAATTTTTTTTGGGAATGACTCACTGAAGCAGCTAAGCTTAAACTCCATCTCGGAAAGTGCCATCCCAATTTGTTGCAAATGGATAAAGATTATTTCGAGCGGCAGTTGTTACTTTTCAAGCGGCAGTTATTACTTTTCAAGGGGCAGCCTTGACGCGACAGGTTCATCCTATGAAATAACCAGCAATGCAGTGCGCGTCCTACACTGTCGCATACAAAGTCGCACAAACCAAGAAGCCTCATACGATTATAGAGAAACTTGTGCTTCCCAGTGCAAAAGAAATGGTGAGGCTTGTTTTCTGCGAAGACGCAGCGGAAGCTGCATGATGTATCAGTTTCTAATGACAGTGTCGAGACGGATGAATGAAATCTCACAGAACATCATTGAACAAGTTGTGGATGAAATAAAGAAATCTCCATTGTTTGCCATACAGTTGGATGAATCAACTGATGTCTCGCTGTCTTCTCAGCTATTGGTATTTGCACGATATATGGTTGAGGGAGACTTCAAAGACGAGTTTCTGTTTTGTGAGACTCTTGATAAAACCACAATGGCTCAAGATGTGTTAGGAATTATTAACAATTTCTTTGAAGTAAATGGTCTGGATTGGGTAAATTTGGTGGGTGTTACCACTGATGGAGCACCTGCGATGCTATGATTGTTACTTACCCAAATCTGTCAACATATACAGTCAGATTTATTTTGCCATTCGCATCAACTTACATGTGTGAGAATGGATTTTCAAGTTTGTTGCACATTAAGTCCAAACAGAGGAATCGGCTTGCAGTTGAAAGCGATATT
>WNWK01023208.1:0-31397 GCA_009830355.1 Cherax destructor
CAAAAAGCGATCTACGATTACATCAACCCACCTCTCCACCATCTCAAAAATCTTGGATATTATCCTAACACCACAAGACTTTGAAAAGGCAATAAATGACATGCTGCTATTCACTCTGCCCCAGAGCCCAGACTCATGGAACTCTGTGTTCATCAAGAACTGCAAGCCTGTCGCTTGCCTTCAGCATTCTATGGAGAGGGAGCATGGACACAGGGGTCATCCCACACTCACAAAACAACAGACATAGCCCCACTCTACAAAGGTGGCAGTAAAGCAATTGCAAAGAATGACAGGCCGATACCACTAACATCCCATATCATAAAAATCTTTGAAAGGGTTCTCAAGTAAGATCGCCAACCACCTAGATGCCCATCAATTACACAACCCAGGGCAACACGGGTTTTAGAGCAGGTCGCTCCTGCATGTCCCAGCTACTGGACCACTATGACAGTCCTGGATGCTAGAGAATAAACTAAAAATACAGATGTAGTATACACAGACTTTAGCTTTCGATATAATATGACCATGATGTAATAGCGCACAAAATGTGAAGGAATAACAGGAAAAGTTCGTAGATGGATCTATAACTACTGACAAATAGAACACAAAAAAGAGTAATAGTGAACAGAGAAAAGTCTGAGGCAGCTATAATTGAAAAGCTCTGTTCCACAAGGCACAGTACTCACTCATTCTATTCCTCATCCTCATATCTGACAGACAAGATGTAATAGCTCTGTGTCTTCCTTTGCAGATGACACCCGGATTGCCATTACAATAGAATGAAAAAGTAATATGAAGGACCTGTGAGTGATAATGTCAGAGGATCTCACCTTCAAAAACCACAACAAATGTATCTACACCGCATCTCACTAGGAAAATGATAGGATGGATAATGAGAACCTTCAAAATTAGGGACGTTTGTTCTCTCTAGGCTGGAATACTGCCATGCTGCTGTACACTAACTGCCCCCTTCATGGCAGGCGCGAGAATGGCTGACCTGGAGGTGTACAAGAACTTTCACAGCACACATAAGTATGATAAGGCACCTAAATTACTGGGAACCCAATTTAGAAGTCCCTTGATTTGTATTCCCTGGAATACAGGCGAGAGAGAGATACATGATAATATACACTTGAAAATCATAAAGGAATTAGTACCAAACTTGCATACGAAAATCCACCTCCCTATGAAAGCAAAAGACTCAGCTGGAGATGCAACATTCATCCCAAGAAAGTAGGGGTGCCAGGGTACACTGAGACAACAAAATAAGTGTCAGGGGCAAGATTGTTCAACTGCCTCCCAGCATGCATAAGGGGGATTACCAATAGACCCTTTGCTGTCTTCAAGAAAGGCACTGGACAGGCACCTAAAGTCAAGAACCACGACCAGAAGGCTGTGGTCCACACATCAACAACTCTTCAATAAAGGTAAGTGTCAATATATTACTATTTTATACTATGTACAGTATATATCTCATTGTTTTGTGTGTAGATAAATGTACATTTAATGTGTAAAATTTTTACATACTTTTGGGTGTCTGGAACAGATTAATTTGATTTACATTATTTCTTATGGGGAAAATAGATTTGAAAATCGTCCATTTTGAAAATAGGCGGCCTCTCAGGAACGGATTAATCACGATTTTCAAGGGTCCACTGTACGCAAATGGAGTCAACTCCACTGCAGCCTGTAGTTGTTGGGTGCCCCAGGGTAGTGTCCTAGGCCCACTCCTCTTTCTCATCTATGTCAATGATCTCCCCAATGCATCTCAACTCCTTAAACCAGTTCTATTCGCAGACAACACTACTTATGTCTACTCCGGTCAAACCCATCTATACTTAGAGACACTGTAAACAACGAGCTGCTAAACATATATACTTGGATGATGACCAACAAACTCCTCTCAACATAGACAAAACATACTTCATGCTGTTTGGAAACAGAGGCCTTAAATATCCAGCAATATATCGATAAATGAACCTATTACAAGACACACTGAGGGTAAATTTCTAGGTCTTCTCCTTGATTGTCATCTTAAATTTCATTCCCATATCCAGGCATATATCAGAAAATTTCCAAATCAGTAGGCATCCTTTCCAAGATACAATACTATGTACCCCAAACAGCACTACTTACCTATACTACCACTCTTTAATATATCCTTACCTCACCTATATGGTATTTGTGCCTGGGGATCAACCACAGCCAACTGTGGGAGCAGTATAACATGTCATTTTTTTTCTATTGTGAGACTTTTCATTTTTTTACCACATAGAAGTGTTCCTCAGTATGTTTTAAAAGTATTCAATAAATAGTCAAACAACAACTGAAAAAAAATATTTACTGAAAATTTCATGTCAGGACGTTTGGCAGGATCCAGTGTTACCCTATATCCACTCATTAAGGTTGTTTTGGGACTTGGTACCGAAAGAACAATGCTAATGCGATTTTTGAGAACGTGCTTTCCTGTAAACATCTTATCTTTATTCCACAAAATAAAGCATGTAACTGTTTGAATGTTGAAAAAAAATCTGCCCTTTACTACCAAATAAATCCCAAAATATTTGGAATATTTACAAAGTGCGTTCTTAAAAATAGGAACAATCATATTTTTACCATTCCTGAGAATATTATTTCATTTAATCAAACAGTAAAAACTCCACAAAGTAAAATAAGTCAATAACTTACTTCGAGATATTAGCCTGTAAGCGCCTGGACGGCCGGCCACCATACTCGGAAATTTTCTTTTTTTTTTTTCGGAAAAAATCACTTGTTTCAATGTTTTCTTTGTAAAATAATGTTTTAGTGTAGTTAGCCTCTAAAACACCTTTTTCTCTTACTCACAGGCCCAAAACATTATGGGAAGGGAGGGAAGGAGATCATTTTTATACCCATATTGCTGATAGAACCGCACTACAGTGGTCCCTCGGTTTTCGTACATCCCTCCAAGAGCCTCGAACATTTATGTAAGTGTATTTTCGTAAGTGCTGTTGCAAGTGTATTTTGGTGGTCTAGAATAGACTACCCTACGTATTATTATTTCTTAAGGAAGTAAATTCGTTCGGTAATGGCATGAGCAGCATTCTGGAGCAATTTTTAGTAACCGAGGGACCACTGTATGTTAAACTCATTTTTATTCATGCTGGAGCATATAACATGTTTATATGTTATTTATAGTGTTTATTATTTCATATTAGATCAATTGTGATAGATAAATAAGCTAGTAGAATTGATATTAGCATAATGAAATAATATATGGGTGCCTCTCAGAGTGGGAATTCTGCTGACGTCAGCAAATATTCCCAGATCGTTCCCTGATTGGCTGGTAGACTACGTATAAGCTCCGCCCACTCTCATATGATGCCAAATCGTAAATTACACCATTAGAATGAATAATACACGAAACAGTAAAGAAAAAAATGGGAAAAAAATTCTAAAAATATACGGGCTGAGAGCAGGCGAGCTGCGCACATCGCCGTCTCGCCCATGATATAAATGACTATAATTCCTTGTAGAAACAATCGTATTACATTGAGTCTTGTACCATTGTGGCCAGAGAGTTAAGCTATTTTCTATAAGATTAACTCAATTTTCATAATTTTCGAATTTTTTATTCGCTCGGGAGACAGGTACTGCCCCTTAAACCTTTAATAGCCCAACAAAAAGCTGCTGTGCGGATGATTACCAGCTCCTGTGCTAGACAGCACACCCCACCACTTTTACAAAGCCTGAATCTACTAAATATATGAGACATACCTCATATTATTGTGCCTACTATATATGCAGAACATTAAACTCCAATATCGACCCTCACTTAAACTTCTCCTTGATAAGCTACAGCAAGAACACAGTCACATGGACACAGTCATATGGACCTCAATGGAAATAAGTCACTCTGTCTGACTTTTTGGGTTATCTGATTTCTACACATATGCTGCTATGTATGATAATCTATGTAGTACCTGTATTTGTGTATACCTGAATAAACTTACTTACTTACACAATACAAGGCACAAGGCACAAAGGGCCCGAAGATCTGGAATTCACTACCTGAACCAATAAAGGATCCCTGACAACATACAAATTTAGGGCTATGGTTAAAAATCATCTCATCTCTCAATACTAACAAACCCAACAAAAACAAATTCTCATCAGTTTGAAGCAACTCCCAAATATTATATGACCTTGGAGTCTATTATAACATCTGCCAATCCATAAAATATTTACTGTTTGAACCATTAATTGTAATATTTTTTATTACAAGCAACTTCAAAATTATTATTCTTATAAACCTCTACCTTGGCTACCTCCATGTAGTATTAAGATAAAATAAAGATTTATCAAAAGTTAACCACACTTATCTTGTCTAGACTTAAGTAGTTATTATGTACGTATTAGGATATGTCTGCCTAGAAATGCCCGGCATGATGGTAACTCTTTGTACTTAATTAATCAAAATTGTAAATGCACATTGTAACCTTGCAAAAGAAATAAAATATTTATTTATTTAAAGATACATGTATAGGGGGTCCTACTGTTTTCTGATTTAACAGTCACTCAGATAATCCCATTATATCATGGGTTCACTACAATACTTGCTGACCCCTCTATTTTGCTTGACCTAATTTGTGTCTGCATAACTCATTATGATTGTAACTAGATATAATGATGTATAAAATGATTCATTACCACTGTAGCTTGTTTAACTATCAAAACTTTGAGGTCGAGTCCCTGGACTCATCATGTACCTCTAATATTTTGACCACCCCCACAATAAAGATATTAAACAACCAACACACAGTAAATACTCTAAAGAGGCCAAGAGTATTCCAGATGAGAAGTTTTACTCGAGAATCAATCTCTAACTGTTATTAACAAATTTGAAAAAACACATAATTATGGTTATTTTTAATATAAATCACTAATATACCTGAACCAAATCTAGACCACATACACAGATAGAATAAACATAAATTGAATACATTTCATACAAATAAATCAGAAAAAATAGTTAAGAAATTCATCACATTTTTTTTTCATCTACATTTTGTGTTGAAGTTACATAAACACTAAGAGGCATAGCAAGAGTAACAAACTGTTAGATTAATTTTCTCTCTTAAGCTGCTTTTTCTCCTTTGAACTTTCTATTTAATGCACACACTTCCTGCTCTATTCAGCTGCCTGTCTTTGTTTGATAAAGAACTCTCAACAACATGAAGAGCATTAACTGTTTTATGTGGACATTTAACTCATTCCTTCCATCTCTGAAGGGACAGTTATCAACATTGCATTTATCTGGCACATACACTGTATTTAAGCGAAAGCTTGTTTCATTGTATTGTATTTAGCTGAATCTACATGGATTTAGAGTGTGGACTTCAACTTCAAAACTATGGAGTGTTTCTGAAATTACATGCTTTCTCAAACCTGTATATCTATTCAGAAGATGGCTAAACATATTCTTATATCTTTTCAATGTCAGCCATCTACTTCTCCTGCTAATTCATGAATAACAGCGATGCACGGTATCAACATCTAGTGACAGTTCTCACCCACTGCTAACTATCAATCCAAGCTGGCAAAAGCTATTTCCCTGCTTTATTTAAGCACATTTTGAAGATATACACCAAAACTGGAAATCAATTAATAATACAGAATTTTCTGATGAACAGTATACCTTATTGCCAATAAGATTCTAGAGATATTAAGCCAGGTACAGAGGTAATATCACTGGGATGGAGGTGTGCGAAGTGTACAAGCATGCTAGTGGCCTTCTTTTGTGTAGCAATATTATATTATGTAAACTATATTTTGTATACTGCACAAAGAAATAAAGTTGTTTATTTCTTTGTTTATCCTGGAAACCTTTGTGTCCTTGGGAACTTTGCTACAGACTTCTCTCATTAAAGGCATCCCCTGAAGCCAGGATTTCTTAAATGTTACAGATCCCACAAACAGATTCATGTAATCTCTGGGCATGTTATAGTATATTACTTCCTAACCCTACTCAACATGGGAAGCGTATGTCTTCCTGGTAATTGCTTCCATACCCCTTATGAGTACTCTGCATACAAGTCGCTACTATAATCACCTTTACCAGTTTTTATCCCAGGAGCTCAAATTCCCCCTCACCCTGAGGCTAAGATCTTCTCAAGAGCAGAGTCCATAACTCTTGCCATATACAATAAATAACACACTATGCTAGTTACAACCATACAGGAATGTCTCTTCCTTGTCCTCACAATGACAAAATCTCTTTACAGATGAGCCTATTCATTAACTTGCAGCTGGGTCTCCTCTCCACCTTGTGAAACAATACAACACTGCATGGCAGAAGTGGAAGTGGTGGGACAAAAGACTAGAGTTAAGGTCAATGATTCAAAGTATGTATTGACAAAATAAATCAGTGTCAGTTCAGAAATCAAAGAGTCTGCAACAAGGAGGGCCATCAGAGAAGAGTTGGCAAGAAGTAAGACTGTCAGGACATCAACATAGGGTGATTTTTTTATTTTTATTAACTCATGGGGTTTCCACCAAGGAGGGGCCGACAAAAAAAAATTTTCCCATCATCACTCACTCCATCACTGTCTTGAGGGCATGTTACACTACATCAAAACTGAAAAATCCCCCCTCCTTCAGGTCCCGGGCCCTGTACTTCCCATCCCCAGGAATCAAGTCCGGCTCCCCAGTTTCCTAAAACCCTTCATAAATTTCCCTTTGGGTTACCTCAACACCCTTAAAGTCCAAAAGCCATTTGTCTCCATTCGCCCCTAAACCACGTTTCGCGGCTTGCTGGAAGTCCAAGCCCCTCGCACAAAAAACCCCCTTTCCCCCCTCCCCCCAAACCCTTTTTAAAAACGACCCTCCACTTCCCTCCACTACAGATTTATACATCGAAGTATTTTTTTTGTTCCATCCCTCTAATTAAAACCATCTCAATAACCCTCCTCAGCCCTCTGGATAATAGTTTTGGTAATCCCACACCTCCTCCTAATCTCAAACTACGGAAATTTTCTCATTATATTCCCCCACCATTGCCCCCAGACATGACACCCCTCAAATGACTTGTGATTCGAGGATAATGACAATGACAATGATGATGATATTGATGCATTAAACTTACCTCAAATGCTCCTTTCTTAAACTGCACCACTGATGTTGACACACACACCCTCAGGGTAGATGAGGATGGTGGAAGAACACTGTTGCAGGCATGCTCCTTTAATCTGAAAATTGTATTGTAAATCTAACTTCAAATGTTTGGCAGAAAAAAGACGAGGTGCTAAACTAAGAAGTTTATAAGACAACAATATAAATAAATAAATATACACATGTAAAAAACATGCAAGATGAAATGCAAGAAAACTCTCTTGAGGTTATGATATTAATCCAGGCTCACAAGACGTATCGCCATCTCAAAACTATCGTAACTCAAACCCCAAATACTTGGTTTTATAGTAATTCATTCAAAATGCCAGAACATACAACCTGCCCTTGGATGCTTTTGCTGTTTAAACACTAGGCTTGGGCAGGCAAGCCAGGCTGGTAGGCAGGTCAGTTCAAAAACAGGGACCAGGGGAAGTTCAATCAAAACCAGGGCAGTTCCAGGGCAGAGGTAGTTCAGGGCAGGGCAAGCAGACCACAGGAGACAGGGCACGCCAGGGCCAGGTAGGAATTTATGGAAAAGTAGGTAGGACAGGCTAGGGAATGGAAAGACATAACAGGTAGGGCAGGACAAGCCCAGAACAGGTATGGCAGGACAAGCCAGAGTAGGCAGGTTTTTTTCAGCACGTCGGCCGTCTCACCGAGGCAGGGTGACCCAAAAAAGAAAGAAAATCCCCAAAAAGAAAATACTTTCATCATCATTCAACACTTTCACCTCACTCCCACATAATCACTGTCTTTGCAGGAGTGCTAAGATCACGACAGTTCATAAAATCCCTCCAAACTGCCAATATCTCAAACCTCCCTTAAAGTGCAGGCATTGTACTTCCCATTTCCAGGACTCAAGTCCAACTAAATCAATTAACTGGTTTCCCTGAATCCCTTCACAAAATATTACCCTGCTCACACTCCAGCAGATCGTCAGGTCCCAAACCATTTGTCTCCATTCCTCCTGTCTAACACTCTCACACATGCTTGCTGGAAATCCAAACCCTCGCCCACAAAACCTCCTTTACCCCTCCCTCCAACCTTTTCAAGGGCTGACCCTACCTCTCCTTCCTTCCCCTACAGATTTATACGTTCTCCAAGTCATTCTACTTTGATCCATTCTCTCTAAAGCCCAATAAACCACCTCAACAACCCCTCTTCAGCCCTCTGACAAATACTTTTAGTAACTCCACACTTCCTCCTAATCTCCACTCCCGAATTTTCTACATTGCCTAGACAGGACATCTCCACTGCAGCCCCAGCCGCCTCCTCATTTGCCAGCAATTTGCAACCCATGCTTCACACCCATATAAGAGTGTTGGTACCACTATGTACTTTCGTACATTCCCTTCTTCTCCATGGATAACGTTTTTTGTCTCCACAGATACCTCAATGCACAACTCACCTTTTTACCTTCATCAATTCTATGGTTAACCTCATCCTTCCTTAAACCCATCCAGCTGACAAGTCCCAACTCCCAAATATCTGAAAACATTCACTTCATCATAATCCCTCTCTCCAATGTGATATCAATTTTCTTTATTTAAATTGTTTGATACCCTCATCACCTTATTCTTATCTATATTCATAGCTTTCTACCTGTAAAAGGTAGAAAGTTGAAAACCCCCTCCAATGAGGGGAGGGAGAAAGAGGTCATGACCCCCTCCCCTTTTCTCACAATACAAGTGGTGGCGAATGCACCTACCATACCTGGAAATACAGTGGACCCCCAGATTACGAGTATTAATCCGTTCCAGAGGGCTCTCGTAAAACCAAAAATATCGTAATCTGAATCTATTTTCCCCATAAGAAATAGTGGAAATAAAATTAATCCGTTCCACTGACCCAAAGTATTCAAATAATTTTTTACAACATATAGACATTAAATTACACAGAAAAAATGATATATTAAGAATAAAGTACAATAACATGTCACTTGCTTTTACTGAAGAGTTGTTGATGTGTGGAAGATGGGAGGAGGGGGAAGGATGGAGGAGTTGCTAGTGTTTGGAAGGGGAATCCCCTTCCATTAACACTGCAGGTACCAAGTTCTTTTCTGGGGTTACTTCCCTTTTTCTTTTAATGCCACTAGGACCAGCTTGAGAGTCACTGGAACCCCTCTCTCACAAAAAATCTGTCCAGGGCTCTGTGTCTGGCGATTCTATAAAACATCCCTGAAATGGGACACCACAGTGTCATTGTACAGGTTCCCAGCACAGCCTGCAACACCTTTGTTAGGGTGATATTCATCCATAAAGCCTTGCCCCTGGTCCACATTCCACAAATCTCCTTAATCATTGAAGAAGGCAACTTCCTCCATCTCATTCCTCCTCCTCCTCCTCTGAGCCATTTTCCTGAACTGTGGTCTGTTGTTGCTGTTGAAGCTCTTGCAGATCTTCAGTGGTTATTTCTTCATTGTCCTCCTCCACCAACTCTTCCACATCCTCAGGTACTAACATCCAACCCCATGGACTTGCCCAGTGCCACAATTTCTTCCACAACAGGCTCCAGGCTCAGGGTTCTGAGGCTCATCTCCAAAACCTAAAGAAAATCCCTCTCTTGGACACAGTCTGGCCACAATTTTCTCAGGCAGAGTTCAAAGTCCTGGTGATCACTTGCTCCCATGCCTTACCTATGAGTTTACACAATGCAGGATATGGAAATGATCTTTCCAAAGTCTTTTAGGGTCATATTCATGTCTGTGGTCACATCAAAAAGCACTTTTCGAGCATTGCTTTGGTGTAGGGTTTTAAAGTTGCAAATGACCTGCTGGTCCATGGGCTCGAGGAGAGGAGTGGTATTAGGGAACAAGAACTTCACTTTGATAGACTTAAGTCCTGCACAATTTGCTCTGCCAAGTCTGGAGGATGACAAGGAGCATTGTCCATTATCAGGAGGCACTTAAGTGGCAAATTATTTTTCCTAGAGATATTTTTTCACACTGGGGCCAAACCTTCATTAGACTAATCAAGGAAAATTCCTCGTGACCCGTGCCTTGGCAACACTGCATCCCTTAAACGCTCGGGGATTTTCAGAGTGATACACCAGTAAAGGCTTCACTTTAAAATCACCACTGGCATTAGCACACATCATTGAGATTTAGCCTGTCTTTCATAGGCTTGTGTCCACCAGCAGTGCCTTTTCTTCCTGTGTAATGAAGGTCATTTGGCATTTTCTTCCAAAACAGGCCTGTTTAGATTACAATTGTGAACACTTGTTGGGGTTTGAATTGTTCAGCCTCTATATGTACCCCTGGGATTCCTGTACATATTTTTCAGCCGCACTTTTGTCACAACTGGCTGCCTCTGCAGCATATCACACTATGTACCACTATGCTTCTTAAATCTGTCGACAGCCTTTGCTGGCTTTAAGTCATTCACTTCAGCATTTGTTGCAGGCATTTTTTCTTGACCAAGGATGTCTTGCTTCTTGCTTTTTGAAGATGTGTGCCTGTAACACTATACGTATCCTGCTAACTGTTTCGTTGATCCACACCAACAACAAATTTTCCACATCTTCCAGCACTTGCGATCTCTGTTTGTGATCATATTTACCTTTACGCAACAACTTCCTTGATTTTATTTCCTTGGCCACAATGGTAGCGATGGTTGAATAGGCTTTGCCATACTGCCTGTTAGCTCAGCGTCTCTCCCACTTTCATATTTTGCTATTATCTCCTCCTTCACTTCTACCGTATTCTCAGCCTCTTTACCACAGGGCTGGCACTAGGAGCTTTCTTTGGACCCATGGTGGCTTATTTAGCAGTTGCAAGCACTAAAAACAATGGAATAATGAGCCAAAATGTATGGTATAATGCGTGGAGTGGCGATGGTGGCACTCACTGCGCTGGTAAACAATGGCACACTGACTGTGGAGGCACGTGTACGCGTCCAAGGCGAATGGCGTATTCCGAGCGGATCATGGCAAGCTGAGCCAATATTTTGGGAAGAAATGTATGCTTCTTGAATTTAGCATAATCAAACACCATGTCGTAATCAGAGGTCCTCATATAGCCATGACAAGACATTTATCGTTTTACCTGTTAGATCTCACAGGACTATTCAATCAAGTGTTTACCAAGAAAACTCTGTGATAAATGGTTTTGAAAACTGATAAGTTGAAGAATTGAGACACTTATACAACATGGGGAATCTTTATTGGAAAATGTTTTGCCACACAGTGGCTTCAGCATCAGTTCAATACAAAGCAGGGAGGTATAAGGAGAGGAGGAGTTTGAAAAATTAATCAGTCCCTCAGCCTGGAATCGATGTGTTTCAGTCCATCGCCTCTTGTGGAGAAGTACAACGCAAGTGAGAGAAGTGACATATGCAGTCAGGTGAGTCGAAGCAGGAGGAGGCGGGATCACAGTGGAACCATCCACTAGTTTAAGTAGGTCTTCATCCAAGAGGTTGGACAAGTGTTGAAGAATTCTTTGTATCAAGATTCCATAATGTTGCAGTGTCTGACAGATGTGATAAATGGTTTTGAAAACCGACAAGTTGAAGAACTGAGACACTTATACAACATATGGGAATCTTAATTGGAAGAACGTTTCGCACCCAGTGGCTTCATCAGTCCAATACAAAGAATTCTTCAACACTTGTCCAACCTTTGGGCGAAGACCTACTTACACTAGTGGATGGTCCCTGTGATCCGCCTCCTCCTCTTTGACTCACCTGACTGCAATATAAGCCATTTCTCTGGCCCTATGCTATGAAGTCAAACCTCATATTCACTCCACTTCTACAGCCTATTTTTAAAGCTAACCCCAAGTTTTGCTTCAGTGATGCTACTCAGGAGTTCGTGCACTCATTCACAACTATTATCTAACCAGTACTTTCCGATCCTTTCTAAATCTTAATTTTCAAATTCAACCCCACATTATTGACTTTTGTCTTGGTTAGATAATCTTAACATGTTATTTATATCCCCTTTATTTATTCTTTGTTTCCAATTATGCACACTCAACCACATCCTCCTAATTCTATGCCTTTACAGAAAATTGTAAGTTCAATGCCCTCAGTTTATCCTCATAGGAAAGATCTCTGATATGCATAACAAAATCCCCCTGGGTCAGTTGATTTGGAAGCAACGGACAAAGTCTATTGGTTACAGAGACTGTTCATTATTATTTACCCTATCCACAGCAGCTGCCATTACCAGCCACCCTCTTTCCCCCAATAAGTCCATTATATGGAAGGTTTACTGTACTAAAGTGCCTTTTCACAACAAGTGACCTATCCTTGGCATCAGAACGCTGTAGACAAATGTAGGTTGAAGCTCTAACAATGCTGTCATAGATTTTCAAAAATCCATCTTGTTTCTGGCCAACCTGTTGGATGGAGGCATTATAATAGGAATTATCAAAAATATTTGGAAAAAAAAAAAACTTAAATAAAGATGCAGCATGAAATTATAATCTAATATATAGATTATGAATGATTTTTTAAAATAATGCACTTCTTTAACATTACAAGTATTCTATTTGTTCTACTGTTACTGTAAATAAAATTAAATACAAACTCTATTTTAAAAAATAGACAGACATCTATATGTATGTACGATAATATTATTAGTACTTAGTAATACTGTTTTGGAGGCAACTTATATTGTGCTGAGGCATTTCTGGCAGGACTTGAGCAAAAGAAAAATTGAAATTCCTAAAATACTTGATAAGCCTCAATAAAAAAATTGAAAATGTTGCTTGAAATATTAAGATTTTTTATTTTATATATTAAGATTTTTTTTAATAAAAATTAAAATTATATAAAATAGCTAATGTAAAGATAAATACAGTGGCACCGGTTTTTGTCCTTAATCCCAGAATTTCCATAAAGTCAGTTTGAAATCGAAATGGACTGAAAACAGTGATATTCCCATATGAAATAATGTAAATCCAATTAATCCATTCAGACACCCAAAAATATTAACAAAAATACATTTTATAGAAGAATAACTATAATTTTACATACAGAAAACAATGAGAAATATAATGACTAATTTGGATAAATGGACATTTTAAATCACTATACATACCTTTATTAGAAGACTCTTGTTGGCATATGGAAGGCGAGGGAGAGAGGGGAGAGAGAGAGGAGGGTTATTGTTAGGAAGGGAATTCCTCATAAGGACTTCAGGTATCAAAGCCCTATCTGAAGGTTACTTCCCTTCTTTGTCTTTTACTGGCACTAGGACCAGCTGCGAGTGCTGCACCCCTTTCACTGAGAAATCTATCCAAAGGTCTGTTTCTGGCATCTCTAAGATTTGCCTAAAATGGGACAAGACATTGTCATTAAAACATGTTTGCAGACATGGCCTGCAACAGTTTGTTAGGGTGATAATTCTCATAAAACTTGCAGCTCCTCCCATTGCACCACGTCCATAATCACTGAAGTGACTGTTCTCCTCTCTCTTTCCTCCCTCCTCTGAAGCAATTTCCTCAGCTGCGATCTGTTTGCCTTTCTTCAGTTGCAGAAGGTCTGCAGCTCTTTGGTGGTTAGCTCTTCCTGTGGTCCTCCACCAACTCTTCCACATCCTGGCCACTAACATCCAACCCCATGGACTTCCCCAAAGACACAATAGATTAGACAGCAGGCATAGGAGCCGTCAGGGTCAGCCTCAAACCCTTAAAATCCTTCTCTTGGACACATTCTAGCCCACAATTTTCTCTAAGCAGGTTATCGTCCTGGGTAACCTGCCAAGCCTTATCTATAGGAAACATGCAACTAAGGGATGTGGTAGTTCCTCCAAGAACTCTCTTAGGGTCCAATTCAGTGTCCAAGGTCACTGCTTTGGTGTAGAGTTTTTGAAGTTGAAATGACTGTGTATGCCACTTCGCTTTTTGAATCTGACAGAACCCAGCCTTTGCTGGCGCCGATTCACTAACGGCAGCACTTTCGTTCCAGGCATTTTCTTTATGGTATCCGCGCCTGTACCTTGCCTTTCGCCGTGCTCCCACCACAGCACTGTCTCCACGCTAACTGTTTCGTTGATCCACAGCAACTCCACATCTTCGATTGTTTGTGATCCTCTGTTTCGTTAGCATCATTTACCCCTTCATATCAGTTTCCTTGATTTTTACTTTCCACCCCTTGGGATGGAACTGATTGTTGATTTAGACTTCCATACATCACGAGGTGGGCTTGGCCACACCTAAGCCACTTTAGGTATTTTGATACAAGCTCTTTCTTGGATTCTATGGAAATTGTTTCTCACCTTCTTCACCAAAGGGCTGGCACTCTGAACTTTTTGGCCCCATGGTGGCTTATTTCGCAGTCGCACTCAATAAACAAGCACCAAAAACAATGGATGAGCGCACAGAGTGCTGTTCATTCGACAAGTGACAGAGGCAGACTGAGTCAGAGTCTGACATCCCAGGTGGCGGACGCATCTGATACGGACAATTTCCGAGTTGATGCTTACCAAAACCCGGAGTAAAAATTCGCAGAAAAGTAGGTCAAAATCAGAATTGTACGATATTCGGACCGGACGAAAACTGGAGTTTTACTGTACTGTATACAAGATTTCTTCAAATTATGCATTGTAATCCAAAACAGGAAAACAGAAATAACAAAAGAGAAGGGTTGAACAGAGGTTGAAGTTGAGTACGTGAAAAATAATAATTGAAATTAATACAGGAAACATTCAGTAAACCCTTGATATAACAGACTAAAGGGAGGAGAATGTCCAAGTATCCATTAAAAAGCAGAATAATGTTAAAAAAAATAGCAATAATAAGCACTAAAGTACATTTACTGTACAGCTAATACAGTGGTACCTTGACTTACGAGTGCCCCAGCTTACGAGTTTTCCAGAGTTACGAACGTGGCTCATTCGATTTTTTTGCTTTGAGTTGCAATGAAATCCAGTTACAAGCAAGCTTCAGATACGCTGCCACTAGTTAGCGGTGTATCTGAAGTCAAATAAAACTCTGTACAAAGCCGAATGTCAGGTATTTCATCCCATCCCACATATATACAAGACATAACTAACAAGCGATTTGAAAATCATCATGGAGCTTCGTGTCCTAATTTTGAAGGTTCTCATTATCCATCCGTTCATTTTCCTAGCAGATGAGGTAGATACATTGTTGTGGTCTTTGAAGGCAAGATCCTCTGACATTATCACTCCCAGGTCCTTCACATTACTTTTCACTCTATTGTGGTTGGAATTTGTCATATACCCTTATACAGTTTAAATTTTTCTCAAGTTTCCCATATCTGAGTAGTTATGAAATTTCTCCTTGTTCAACTTCATATTGTTTGAGTGGCCCATTTGAAGATTTGGTTGATGTCCGCTTGGAGTCTTGCGGTGTCTTGATGGAGTCACTGCTATGGCAATCCGGGACATCATCCATAGAAACAACAGAGCTATGGCTTACATCTCTGTCTATGTCAGAAATGAGGATGGGGAATAGAGATGGAGAGGCGAGTACTGTGCCTTGTGGAGCAGAGCTTTTCACCGTAGCTGCCTGGAACTTTACTCTGTTTTACTATTACTCTTTGTGTGCTATTGTCAGGAAGTTATAAAATCCAGCATCCAGGACCTTGTCATAGTGGTCACAAGTAGCTGGGACAGGCAGGGCGACCTGCTCTAAACCTGTGTGCTAGGTTGTGTAACTGATGGGTATCTAGGTTGTTTGCAAACTTGCTTCTTAGAACCCTCTCAAAGATTTTATGATATGGGATGTTAGTGCTTGCTATCAGTCTGTAGTTCTTTGCAATTTAGCTGCCACCTTTGTGAAGTGGGCTGTGTCTGCTATTTTTAGTGTGTGGGATGACCCCTGTGTTCATGCTCTCTCCATAGAATGCTGAGCACACGACAGGGAGGAGCTTCTTGTAATTCTTGATGAACACAGAGAGTTCCATGAGGTCTGGGCCTGGGGTAGAGTGCATGGGTATGTCATTTATTGCCTTTCAATGTCTTGCGGAGTTAGAATAATATCCGAGATTTTTGAGATTACCAAATTTTAGGTTTCATTATAAAAGAAGTGTATGGATTGTCGACAATTAGTCTGGGCAGCGGCTCGCTGAACACTGAGTCATATTGGGACTTTAATATCTCACTCATTTCTTGGATGTCATCTGTGGCCATGTCCCATCCTGCCTAAGCAGGGCCCAATGGATGTTTTCCCTTAGATTTGGCATAAGAAAAAGGTCTGTCTGTCTAGCTCTGCTTATCTGTCTGTCTAGCTCTGCTTATCTGTCTGTCTAGCTCTCTTTATCTGTCTGTCTAGCTCTCCTTATCTGTCTCTAGCTCTCCTTATCTGTCTGTCTAGCTCTCCTTATCTGTCTGTCTAGCTCTCCTTATCTGTCTGTCTAGCTCTCCTTATCTGTCTGTCTAGCTCTCCTTATCTGTCTGTCTAGCTCTCCTTATCTGTCTGTCTAGCTCTCCTTATCTGTCTGTCTAGCTCTCCTTATCTGTCTGTCTAGCTCTCCTTATCTGTCTGTCTAGCTCTCCTTATCTGTCTGTCTAGCTCTCCTTATCTGTCTGTCTAGCTCTCCTTATCTGTCTGTCTAGCTCTCCTTATCTGTCTGTCTAGCTCTCCTTATCTGTCTGTCTAGCTCTCCTTATCTGTCTGTCTAGCTCTCCTTATCTGTCTGTCTAGCTCTCCTTATCTGTCTGTCTAGCTCTCCTTATCTGTCTGTCTAGCTCTCCTTATCTGTCTGTCTAGCTCTCTTATCTGTCTGTCTAGCTCTCCTTATCTGTCTGTCTAGCTCTCCTTATCTGTCTGTCTAGCTCTCCTTATCTGTCTGTCTAGCTCTCCTTATCTGTCTGTCTAGCTCTCCTATCTGTCTGTCTAGCTCTCATATCTGTCTGTCTAGCTCTCCTTATCTGTCTGTCTAGCTCTCCTTATCTGTCTGTCTAGCTCTCCTTATCTGTCTGTCTAGCTCTCCTTATCTGTCTGTCTAGCTCTCCTTATCTGTCTGTCTAGCTCTCCTTATCTGTCTGTCTAGCTCTCCTTATCTGTCTGTCTAGCTCTCCTTATCTGTCTGTCTAGCTCTCCTTATCTGTCTGTCTAGCTCTCCTTATCTGTCTGTCTAGCTCTCCTTATCTGTCTGTCTAGCTCTCCTTATCTGTCTGTCTAGCTCTCCTTATCTGTCTGTCTAGCTCTCCTTATCTGTCTGTCTAGCTCTCCTTATCTGTCTGTCTAGCTCTCCTTATCTGTCTGTCTAGCTCTCCTTATCTGTCTAGCTCTCCTTATCTGTCTAGCTCTCCTTATCTGTCTAGCTCTCCTTATCTGTCTAGCTCTCCTTATCTGTCTAGCTCTCCTTATCTGTCTGTCTAGCTCTCCTTATCTGTCTGTCTAGCTCTGCCTATCATAACTCTGCTTATCAGTCTTTCTGTCTGCCTGTGTGTGTGTGTGTCTTTCCATCTGCTTGTCTCTGTCTCTGGGAGCAGCTTGTAAACCAACAGGTATTACACACGATGCAGTCGTCACATCTGATTCAGAACACCCGTGACTTAACCTGATTCCTTCCCCTTCTATCTCTTCCCCCTTCTCCTCTTTCTCCTTTCTCCTCTGGGTTTTCTTTCTTTTCTTTTGCCTTGTATTTGTCCTCCTTTATTTTATTTTCAGTTTTTTCCCCACTGTGTTCTTGTTCTTACCCTATGCGGGCCGCCAGCTTCATTGCAGTGCTCCTTTCCTAGAATATGACTGACTCCACTACTACTACTACTACCATTACCACTACTACCTCCATTACCCCTGCACCACTTTCTTGTGCCCTTCCCTGTCTGTCTGCCTATAAATACCCCTTCCACCTGTCCTTTGTGTTAGTGTGACTTTGTAAATGGTCCGAGTCGGACCGAAACGTCGTCGTATGCTCCTCTCTTTTTATATGTGCGGGTTGTGTGTATAAAGTGAAAAGTGTATTACTTGCCAGTCATGCTCTTATATCTACAAGCCTTATATCTACAAGCACTGTATAGCACTTTGCCTGGAATTTTTGGGTTATCCTAGGTAATTTACACTATAATAACTGTACTTATGTGTACCTGTGAGATAGAGATATAGACAGACAGAGAGACAGCCAAAGTCAGTCAGCCACCCAGCCAGCTGGCCAACCACCCAACCGGCCAGCCTGCCGAATACATATTACACATGTTCCAGAATTGTTTCTCTTTACTTAGGGCATACATTATAGGACATTCTGGCAGAATGACACTACCAGTGGTATCATAAATGAAAGGATGTTGCCCAAATGTTGCACATGGGTTATTATCAAAGTTTTTGATATTTCCTCGATCACTTGTGGCCACATCCATCTCAAAGCCACATCACTTTCCACGACATGACATCAGTGAATCCTTGGTGTTTGCCACGCTATTTGCTCTAGCTGGCGCTCAATTGAACTTGTGCTCCCACAAGGTACTAAGTGGTCCCAGATTTTTTTAATACTGCGCACACCAAGTGTTAAGACCCATTCTATACTGACCAGGCATCTCAGGCTAATCATACCAAATTTGGAGGCAGGGAAAATAAAACGTAGATCTACATTTGAAGCGCTAGCAGTACAAACGTAGATCTACGTTTGGACAGTATCAGATATTTATTTCTAGTGTGTAGTGTGATGTTTGTATGTACTGTTAGTTTTCCAGGAAATATTAGGTCAGCATTATTACAGAGCAGTGTTCCAAAGATGTGAAGTGAACAGTAGTAGCACAAATAGCATTTATGTTAAGGTTTAGGGACTTAAATAAAGCATATTGAGTTGACTGTAATTTGAACTTTTGATGGTTCTGATATTTGCCATTTAGTGAGTGAGGATCTTTTTGAGGTAGATTATCGAAGTGGATTGCAAGGAACAAATTCTGTATGTGAAATATAGACACATGAGGGAAAATTATTTAGTAGCATAGCTTAGGGAACATAATAGCAAATTTTAGAGAGTCCCTAAAGTCTGACACTTTTGTGTGTTGAATATGAGCATTAAATTTCAGTTTGTTGTCCACAATTAGACTTAGGAATTTTCTATAACTTTCATTAATGCTAATATCTAATTAGGGATATGGTTTGTTTCTAAAATCTGTATACTGTAGAATTTTTTTTTTTTTTTTTTTAACCCTTTGGGGGTCGGTGCCGTACTAGTACGTTTTACGAGCAGGGGTTGGTGCCGTACTAGTACGCCCAAATTCTAGCGGCCTCAATTTAAGCAGAAAACGTCTGGTAGGCATACATATGAAAGAATGGGTCTGTGTGGTCAGTGTGCACAGTATAAAAAAAATCCTGCAGTACACACTGCATAATGAGAAAAAAAACTCTGACCATTTTTTTCGATTAAAACAGCGACATTGCAGTCGATTTTCGTATGGTATTTATTGATGTATTCTCGTATTCTTGGTCTCATTTGATAGAATGGAAGATATATTACAGAAATAGTGATGATTTTGATTAGTATAACAATGACAAGTACCTTGAAATTGAGCTCAAAGTAGCAAAAATGTTTGATTTTTGACTATGTTCAAGAGTAAACAAATCACAATATGCCTCCAATACACATCAACTGGCGAGTCTTATATTCATGCACAAGTGCTCTGATATTATTTATACCATTTTTACAATGATGCAGTTGTATACATAACAGTAAATCTTCTATTTTTGTGAGAATAAAAATTCAAAATGAAAAGCAAAAGTAATGGAACAGGGGCCTGGAGAAGTGACTAATGAACAGAGAACATGTTATTTTAGTGCCAGGAATGTCTGTCTTGTTTACTCTGGACCCTATTTTGAAATTGGCATCGTTTGAAATTTGTGTGAAATTGGAAAATTGCCATTTTCTGACCACTATTTTGGGTAGATAAAATTGGTAAATAGGCGGTTTCTTGTACTCAATCGATAGAAGAAATGGAGTTCTAGCGAAATAGCTATAATTTTAGGAGACTGAAACATTGGAATTTGTCGAAAATAGAGCTCAAAGTGGGCGAAATCGCCGATGCGTAAGTGTCATGGCTACCGCTAACTTCGCGAAAGCATAATTCCGTTAGTTTTCGATCAAATTTCATAATTTTGGTGGCGTTATGATCGGAAAAAGATTCTCTATCATTTCATAAGAATTTTTTTTTTTTTTTTTTTTCCAAAAAATTTTCGACCCCAGGAACACTTTCCTGAGAAGGCCTGTCGACCCCTAAAGGGTTAATAAGGTAATCGTCCCTGGTGGAAGATGTGAATATGCAAACATTTTCCCCAAGTTCTGTATTGTCCCAGATCTGTTCCTGGTTTATAGGATAGTGCATCAATAATATCTCGCCTCTTAACAGGATCAGTATGGGTTTTGTAAAAATAAGGTTGAGTAATAGTGAAAACTACATGTTTTGCAGTGTAGCTATATTCAGTTTTTTTTATTAAAATATTTTTTTTATTTTGTAGAAGAGACTTCCCAGTAAAAGTAGGCCTTAGACAGGGATGTGTAATGTTACCATGGTTGTTTAACTTATTTATAGATGGGGTTGTAAAAGAAGTGAATGCTAGGGTGTTGGGGAGAGGAGTGGGATTAAATTATGAAGAATCAAATACAAAATGCGAGTTGACACAGTTACTTTATGCTGGTTGCAAAGGTTAGTGGAAAAGTTTGGGAGGGTGTGTAAAGGAAGAAAGTTGAAAGTGAACATAGATGGGAGTAAGGTGATGAGGTTATCAAATGATTTAAATAAAGAAAAATTGGATACAGTAGGACGTCATTTAGCACGATAGATACGTTCCCTGAAAAAGTCGTGTTAATAATTTCGTCTTAAATGTTTAAAAAAGAACTTATGGGAAAAATGGGGGATCGTGTTTGAGAGTCCCAAAAAGCCAAACAAGTTTTTTTAGACCAACATATCTTGCAAAAATTGGCCGAATATGTAATTTAGTTCATTGTCATGATCTATTATTTGCTTAAGACTACAAATGCAATAGAAATAATAGTATTTCTTACCTTAAATTGTGGGTAATGATGTTTGTGGATGGTAGTGAAGAGTGGATATGGATGGTGTGGCCCTCTGAGCTGAGGTGGATATGTAATTGTAGTGCATTGTCATGATCTATTACTGAAGACTACAAATGCAATAGAAATAATAGTATTTCTTCCAAATTGTGGGTAATGATGTTTGTGGATGGTAGTGAAGAGTGATATGGAGGGTTGTGGCCCTACTGGGCTGAGGTGGATAGTAGAAGTTCTTGAACTGAAGTCGATGGTTGAACTGAGTGTCAAATTTTAAGTCAGTGTTATGGGGTATTATGGACTTGTTATGGGGCTTTGGAACCCAGCATGTATTGTTGTAATTAAATAACATGAATGCCTAATTATATTGAATTATTCAGAATTTGCTATGAGGTCTTAGGTCAGGCCACCTAAAGATTTTAAAAGAGCTGATTTAACTGATTTTCTCAATATAATAGGTTATATAAATAATGCACACATTTTATAAACAAATTTAAAAATATAGTTGCATGTCTCATTGTAATAACATAAATATGTTGAGAGGATGCAAAGTGATGTGGATGTTTTGAGGGAGGGCTTAGAGAGATGTCCTCCACAATCCCTTCCTGAGAGAACAATGGCGGCTGGGTGAGCTGTTGTTTTTTCATCTTATCTTGGCTTCAGGGCTGAATGAGTGCCCAAGGTAATGGGAAGGGTTGTAGTTTCGTGTTACCATGACATTCTGTGATCTTCAGTGTACCCAAGGCACTGGGGGGTTGGAAATGTTGAGAAAGAGAGAGTTGAAGGTAGCAGCTGAGCCATGTGCTTTGGGAAAGGCTGATTATATGTTTAGGAGTGGAGACCTGTATATTAAAATTATATACTTCTTAATATACTCTATTTTATAATGTTGGTTTAAATAACCTTTGAGAGGAATGAAAAGGGACCAAATAGTTTTCAGATGCAGCAGCTAAACCTGAGTAAGTATCTTTTAGTCAAAATATGTCCTCCTTTTACCAAAGACATTTTAAGTAAATCCCCTATGCTAGTACATGTAGAACCTTGATGATAATAAGGGAAAATAACAAATGGGGCCTTAAACCCGGAGGGTTATTTGACTGTTAAAATAACTAAAAAAACATTCTTTGAGATGTACTGGTATGAGATAGGGTTATGAGTTTTGGTAGGAAAAAATTTCCCTTAAAAAAATTACCTTGGTGGGTGTCAGTGAAGTTTGTATTAGTTTACAGGTTGTTTTCCCCAGAGTGGGTTTAAAGGGTTGAGTAACACATTTGTTTGTGGTTATGGTAGAGTGCCATGTGAAGATTTTCCATAGAATTTTTGTGTTATTATTTTTAATTTTACCTTTTGCCCTTTTCCATTTATGCTGTGCAGAATTTAAGGGTAAATATGTCAGAAGCTGAATCTTTAGACTTTCTGGCTATGAGGAGGTAAATAATTCATCAGTAAACTGTCTGTTAACAGTGAACAGGAGGAATCACCTCCTCCAGGTAATAAGGAAGCGATGATGAAACTTGGGAAAAGCTTTGTTAGCAGCAAGACAAAATTTTTAAACTGGAGAGAGGTAAAAGGGTTAGAGGTTTAGACCAAGGGGCCGAGCAGTACTTTAACCTAACTAAAAAGCAAATTTTGTCCCTAAGTTTACAGAGAATGACCCAGACAGATATTTTCCTTTTTGAGAAGACGCAAAAGGGGGCAAAAATGGCCCCAAAAAGAAATGGGCTACCAGTTGCACAGGGTTGTAGGCAAAGGTTTGAGAGAGTAGAGACTCTGGGAAAAAGGAGAATTTTTTTGATTAGAAAGTAAAAAAGGAATTGTTGATACCAAATGAACCTGAGAAATATAGGCAAGGTTCAGAAGCAAAAAAATTTTAGGAGGGCAGACCTTAACTGGGGTTGGAATGAGAAACTGTTCGTTTAAGTGGGCTTGTTCAAAAAGGGGTGACAAGGACTATGGGGAAGTTAGTAGACCTAATTGTTCATGAGGAATTTACAAAATCCCAGGACCTTAAATATTTGGGGGACAGAAACCCCCGAAATCTTTCAACAATGGGTTTGGGGGACAGATTCTGCTTCTAGGGGAATTTGGAAAAAAGTCATGTATTCAAGAAATTTTGCTTTTCCCAAACCTTATTCCCAAAACCTACGGTCATAAAGGTAGGTGGGACAAGAATTTTCAGGGGCAAATGAAGGCTGAGGCACCTCCTCCCAAAAGAAATATTATTTACTCACAATTAATTGCTCTACTACCAGGTATCTGAAAACTATTTGAATTTTCATTCCTCTCAAAGGTTATTTAAACCAACATTATAAAAATAGAGCTATATTAAGAAGTATATAAATGCAATATACAGGTCTCACTCTAAACATACCTCAGCCTTTCCCAAAGCACATGGCTCAGCTGCTACCTTCAACTCTCTCTTTCTCAACATTTCCCAACC
The DNA here is from genome assembly GCA_009830355.1 of Cherax destructor. Classification (NCBI taxonomy): domain Eukaryota; kingdom Metazoa; phylum Arthropoda; class Malacostraca; order Decapoda; family Parastacidae; genus Cherax; species Cherax destructor. Next base: position 23,515 of record WNWK01023208.1, read on the forward strand.
CTCCAGTGTCTTGATACACTGAAGATCTGAAATGTCATGGTAACACGATCAAAACCCCCTTCCCATTACCTTTGGGCACTCATTCAGCCCTGAAAAAAAAAGATAAGCACCAACAAGGGCTCACTCCAGCCGCCATTGTTCTCGGGGGAAAGGGGGATTGTGGGGCCCATCTCTCCCCCCCCCTCAAAACATCCACATTTTTTGCACCCCCAACATATTTTATTTTTTCAAAGACATAACTTTTTTTAAATTTTATTTATAAAATGGTGCTTTAAACCCCATTATATTGAGAAAATCAGAAAACAGCTTTTTTTAAAACTTTAGGGGGGGCCTAAGACCTCAAGCAAACGGGAATTTTCAATATAATTAGGATTCATGTTATTTAATTCAACAATACATGCGGGGTTTCCCAAAACCCCCCCCCAAAAAGTCCATAATCCCCCCTAACAGTCAGTAAATTTTCATTCAGTAAATAAGTCTTTTGTAAGTCAGTCAAGTCATTCAGTAAGTCGTCAAGTCATTCAGAGGTCAGCCCAAGTCACGGGGGCAGTCAAGTCATTCAGTAAGTCGTCAACACGAAGTCAGTCAATATTCAGAAGTCGTCAAGTCATTCAGTAAGTCAGTCAAGTCATTCAGTAAGTCAGTCAAGTATTCAGTAAGTCACCGGATTCAGTAAGTCAGTCAAGTGATTCAGTAAGTCATCGTACAGTAAGTCAGCGTCATTCAGTAAGTCAGTCAAGTTTCAGTAAAAAACCCCCCTTTTTCAAAGTCATTCAGTAAGTCGTCAAGTCATTCAGGTCAGTCAAGCATTCAGTAAGTCAGTCAAGTCATTCAAAGCCCAGTCAAGCATTCAGTAAGTCAGCCCTTTTTTCAGTAAGTCAGCGTCTTTCCCAGTAAGTCAGTCGTCATTCGTGTAAAAATTTTTCAAAGTCATTCAGTAAGTCGCAAGCACATAAGTCATAAAGTCATTGTCCCCCGTAAGTCATTCATGTCAAAAGCATTCATAAGCCCAGTCGTCATTCAGTAAGTCAGTCAAGTCATTCAGTAAGTCAGTCAAGCATTCGAACCCCATGCCCATTAAAGAAACCCCAGTCAAGCTTTCAGTAGTCGTCAAGCATTCGTGCCCGTAAAGTCTTCAGTCATCAGCGTTTCAGTCAGTCAGTCGTATTCAGTCAGTCAGCTTTCATTCAGCGCGTCAGCGTCATTCGCAGTCAGCCGTTATTCAGCCCCAAAAGCCGTCCCCCCAAGTCATTCAGTCAGTCGTCATCAAGTCATTCGTCAGTCGTCGTCAGTCCAACATTAGTGTCAGCAGCCCATCAAGTCATTCAGTCAGTCAGTCGTAAATTTCAGTCGTCATAGTCAAGTCATTCAGTCAGTAGTCAAGTCATTCAGTCAGTCAGTCAATTTAGTCAGTCACTCAGTGTCATTCGTCAGTCAAGTCAGTCAGTCGTAAAAAACATGTTTACATTTTTTTTTTTTAAAAAACACTTCATTACGGCCAGGGGTTATGTCTTTTTAAATCCTTTTAAAATTTCCAAGATAAAAAAAAAATTTTCCCTTTTATTTTATTTTCACAAACACAGCGGTTGTAGCCGGACTTTTAACCTTTGAAATACGAAATGCGGGGGTCCGTGGCGGGTGGTGTCTGCTGAACCACAACAACAGTAGTAGAAACAAGACTGCTTGTGAGAAAAGGTTACTTTTTTTCCCTTTTCCCCCAAAAATGAAGTAAGTTTATTCGGGAACCAAAACAGTTACGAAGATTATCAACATGGCAGCATATGTGGGGAACCAGGAAAACCCCCAAAAAATCAGGTACAGTTTTCCCTTTTACGATTTGGGGGTTTTCCTAGGTTCTTACACATATGTATTATAGAGTGTATGTAACTGTACTCCCCTAATTTTGGGCAGGGGTCGAGATCCCCCCTCCCCCTGATCTGAATAAACTTAGTTTTTAAAAAAAAAACCCCTTTCCTTTTAAAATGGGATTTTGGGGGGAAAAAAAACCAGCCCCAAAAAATTTTTTTCCCCCCTGCCGAACCGGGGAATTCATCTTTACGTCGTGAAAAATGATAATTTTTCCCAAAACTTAAATCGTGAAAACCCCGGAACGGCAACATAATCTCGTGCAAAAAGCGTTCTACTGTATCTCATTAGGGGGGGGAGTATGGAATAATTTTTTAAATTTGGGGGGTTGTCTTGTCAGCGGATGGGTTCATGAAGGATGAGGTTAACCGTAGAACTGATGAAGGAAAAAAGGTGATGCTTTTTTTCTGTGGAGACAATAAACATTATTCATGGAGGCAAAGAAGGGGGGAAAAAACGAGATAGTGGTACCAACACCTTATATGGGGTGAAGCATGGGTTGAATGCTGCAGCAAGATGGCTGGAGGCAGTGGAGAATTTTTTTGTCTAAGGGCAAAAGTGGGTAAAAATTATGCAGAGAATTATAGTGTGGAAATTAAGGGGGGGATTTAACAGCATTAGCCCGAGGGGGAAGAGGGGGAGGTTTTGGTCATTTAGAGAGAAGGGGAAAAAAAATGCTGGGTATAAATTGTAGTGGGGGAAAGGGGGGTAGGGGGGTTTTTTGGGGGAAAAAGGTTTTGGGGGGAGGGGGAAAAGGTTTTTTGGGCAAGGAGCTTGGGCTTCCAGCAAGCGTGTGTGAGCTGAGGGGTGAATTGAGCCAATGGTTTTTTTGGGGGGTGACGAGCTGTTGGAGGTGAGCAGGGGAATATTTTTTGAAAGAATTCAGGGGGAAAAAAAACAGAGGGCGGTCCCGGGGGGGGTACAAGTCTGCACTTTAAAGGAGGGTGGGATATTTGCTGTATGGACTGACATCTAAACTGTTGTATCAGAGTGCCTCTGCAAAGACAGTGATTTTGTATGAATGATGATGAAAGTTTTTTTTTGTGATTTTCTTTCTGGGTCACCCTGCCTCAGTAGTAAATGGCTAACGTTTTAAAAAAAAAAAATCCATTGTATGTAGCTGGTTTGTGAAATGAAACTTGGTCAGTTCTGACTTTCATTTCATCAAAAGTAGAAATGGCATTATGGCCAAAATTTGTCCTGTTAAGCTTTTTGAATGGTATACAGGTCAGCCATCATTAATCCGGCAATCAGTAATCCGGTTCCATCAATAATCCGGCACTAATTTCACCCCACTTGCTGCATAAGTCATTCCATTTTTTTTTCTACATTTATTGTTATAACCTGTTTACTTTTAGCATTAGCCATGGTTCCAAAAAAAAAAGGAAATGCTTTTTGTTGTGTAAAACACATACACCGTACATTGTCCAAAAAAGATAAGGTCATTTGAAGCCACTGTCAGTCCCAGGGTTTAGCTCACTTAGATAAGCTTTGACCAAAAAAATTTGGGGCCCTGCATATGAGATAGTAGATCTGTGTGCTAAGTGTGCACTATATAAAAAAATCCTCAGCATTTAGTGCATAATGAGAAAAACTAGCGGTTTTTTTGGGATAAAAAAACTGTAGTGTTTTTTTCGTATGTTTTTTATGGTTGTATTCTTGTTTTTATGGTCTCATTTGATAAAAGGAAAAAAAATTACAGAAATGGATATGATTTTTTTATTAGTTTCACGATGGAAAGGGACAGTGGTACCTGATTACGATTTTTTTTTTTTCCCCAAAAAGCTTTTCGTGCCTTACCAAACAATTTTTTCTCCTTAAGAAATGTTGTAAAAAACAGCCCTTTTTTGACCCCCAAAAATTTCACTTAAAAAACTTTTTAAAAAAAAACACAAAAAAGGGGGGGAGTTTGGGGACCATCGTGTCGGGGTACCACTGACCTTAAAATTTGGGGGTGAAATTGGGAAAAAGCTATTTTTCCGATGTTCAAAGAAAACAAATTCGTCCCACCCCAAAACATGTCCAACGGGGCCCCCCAATATGAAACCAAATGGGTAATTTTTTTAACAATTATTACAATAATACAGAGGGGAAAACAGAAAACCCTTTTTTTTGTGTGAAAAAAAATTAAAAAAGGAAAGCAAGTGTAATAAAAAAGGGGGCTAGAAGGGACTAATGAACCCCGAAAAAAATTATTTTAATTCCCCGGAAAATCTGCATTGTTTATTTGGACCCCGTTTTGAAATTAGCATCTTTTAAATTTTTGGTAAAAATTTAAATTAATTTCGGGGCCCCTTTTTTTTATAGTTAAATAGGTAAAGGGGGGGTTTTTGTACTAATCGACAGAATAGCGGTATACGTTGGGGGAAAAAGCTAAAATTTTGGGGAGAATGGAACAATGGAATGGGAAAAAAAAAAAAAGGGGTGGGGTGAAATCCCCCCTGATAAATATTGCCTTGGGTTAAGTGTATTCTAACCTAACTACTTTTAATCTGGAAAACCTTTTAAATTCACCCTACAGGTCCCCATGATGCTGGATTAGTGATGGTCATCCCTTTTTAAAAATTATTCATTTATATTATTTATTTTTTGTTCTTTTTAAAAAAAAATTTTTTTTAGATTAAAAATTTTTCAACAAAGACCCCCCCCTCATTTCACCCAAAGCCGAAGACTGGGGGGCAAGCCAATATTCAAAAGGGCCCCCGCCAACTTTGCTGTCTATACAGGTCTCCCCCAACCCACCGTCGCATCATGGGGCTGGACTTTCCCGATGGTGGACAGTGGTGCAATAACAATCTTGTATTTTATTTAAAAATCTTGTATTTTGTATTTTGTTGTCTCAAATCATAGCCTGAGAACATTGAAACTACTTATCTATGTCCATTGTTGTTTTATATTATTAGCCTCCCGGCAGCCTTTTCTTTTCTGCTATTATGTCATCATCCTTCAACTTTTACATGATTACTATTCACTACTCCAACAAGGGCCCCGAGTTTAATCATCTTTGTCAATATATTCCATTCTCTTTATTGTTTAAAATTTAAGGGGACTAAGGTTTGGGCGACTGATCAAATCGAAAAAAAGGTAGAAACACACAATTAAGTTAAAACCATCACTCACCAATTTAAAAGCATCATAGCGGTGGATGGGATCGTTGACCAGCTAAAGTACTCACTGTGTAAAAATATTATTGGCCAACAATAAAGACGACATAAGATTACTTAGCTTTTGATGGGGAGTGTTCATTGTTGAGCCCCCCCTGCGATCTGATTCATCGCGATGGAAGGTTTTCCGGGGGGGTCAAGGGAAAGGGTTTAAATTTTGTGAACCATACCCCACGAGACCGGGGGTGAACAAATTGTTGGCTGCATTCAGATCCTCTCACTATTCCATCTTATTACTGTTTATACGTATAACTTTTCATACTTTTTTCCTGGCTTAATGCCCCCCTATTTATACACATTCACCTCTCGATACTTGGATTTCGGGAAATTTATATGTTAGTTCATTTCCCATCCAACATGGCCTGGTAACCCCCCCTGACCCCCACACCCCCCCTGATTATTTTCAACTCTTTCACTATATTCACCATTTACAATACATCAATTTTTATTTCATCTCTTCTAAGACAAAGCCCCCCCGCATCAGGGGTTACGACTTTTCCTGTCGGTGGCGCTTCATGAGTTCAAATAGGCCTATGTGGAAAACCATCCCGGGCGCCATTCGTTATTTCCACAATTACTGGACCTCCGGACCTGTCCCATTTTATATTCCCCGGCACTGGATACTCCTCCACATTACAAAGGAGTAAAAACCCGGTTTGGGGGCCCAAATTTTCCCAAACGGGCCACCCCATCACCCAAACCTGGGTGTAGGCTCCTTTCCACTGACCACCCTCCCTGCCTCCCGCCCAGCTTTTCCCGGCAATGGTTCTCTATTAAACCCCCCTGGTTTCTAAGCGACTTTAAGATATCTGTTCATATTGGAAAGTTTTTCAATTAAAATTTCGGAAAAAACCAATATTTTCCACAGTGTCAAACTTTTAAATTTATTGTAATTCCCCAAACAGTCTTGTAATCATTATAAAATTGTATATTAAAGTAATGAATAAAATTTTTAAAAATTAAAAATTGTGGAGCCTTTCAGATTTTTTCAAATTACTTAATGTATCTTTTTGGTTGCCCCAATTATTTTTATATTCACTAAAATCAAAAGTGGAAAATTGTTTGATTTTTTTTTCAACAAAAATTTGCCCCCACCCAGACACTGGAGAAAAATTGGTGTTCCTTGTGGATTATTATAGTTTAGCATTGCAAGGAAGAAAGAAAAGGAAAAAGTTTGGAGGAGGAAGGTAGTTTCTGTTGTCTCGTTTTTTTTATTTTTTTCCGGGCTTGTAGGATCTTTTTCCAAATTTTTAATCATATTTCAGTATGTTAGATGGATGAGGGAAAAAATTTATGTGACCCTCCCCAAACCCCCCATGACCCCCACCCAGCACCCGCTACCCAAAGTTATAATCTAAACACCCTTTTTAACCCCCCTAAACCACCCAGTACCCCCAAGCCACTCAGGATAGCATTTAGAAAAGTAATTGGGGGAAAAAAAGATCGAGTAGGACAAAGGAAAGATACCATTGATAAAACACCAGAAATGAAATATTAGTAATATGTCAGGTTGTCCGAATTTTTCCTTCCCCGGTGTTTTGGGAGCCCATTTTCCCTGGATCCACCACCCAAGCCTCTGACCTGACATATCCACACACCACAAAAAAAAACTTAGCAAAAATGCATTTGTTTTGTACTGTGGAGATTGAGAAATTCCCCAAAATTGGAAAACTGTGATGTTATAAAATGAATGTTTTTGAGGGGTAAAAAATTCTTTTTTTAAATACATCTCACATACCCTATTACTGTCACTTTAACCCTTTCATGTTGGTGCCGAGACTACTGCTTGCAAGCCAGTTTTGGGTTAGTTTTCCCCAAAAATTCTAGCAGCTTAAATCTAGCGGGAAAGCTGGTAGCCTACATGTGAGAAATGGGTCTTATGGTCAGTGTGCGCAAATTAAAAAACCCAGCCCGATTTAAACAAAAAAATCCGTTTTTTGGGGTTTTAAAAAAAGACTTTTAGGTGTTTTTTTTTTGGTATTTTTGGTTGTATTCTCGTTTTCTTTCTCATTTGATAGTTATAAGATGAAATAGAGATGATTTTTATTGGTTTACAAAAAAATACCTTGAAATTTAGCTCAAAGTAGTGGAAATTTCGAATGATGTTGGGAAAAACAAAACGCACCATCCCAAAACGTGTCCAACTGGCCAGTCGAATGGGTTGACATTATTTATACAATTATTACAATAATCATATTTTAAAAAGTAAACTTTTTTTTTGAATAAAAATTCAAGATGGGTAAAAAAATATAAATGGGGCATGATAAAGGGCAGAGAAAAAGTTATTTTAGTGTGGGAAGTCTGGGTTTTTTTTGGACCCTATTTTGAAATTTGTGTGAAAAAAAAAATTCCCAAATTTTTGACTATATTGGTAGTTGAAAATTTAAAAGGGCAGTTTCTTTTACTCCACAAAAAGCTTTGGGGGAAAAATCGATAGAACAATTCTTGACAGGGAAAATTAACTTTTTTCGTCAGAACCCCCCCCAAACTTTTTCAGTGTCAAGAATTTAGTAGTAAAGTAAATTTATTTCATTGCAAGTTTCATCAAGATTTTGTAATTACAAAGAATTGAAGGCGAAAAACATTTTGCCAGGAAGGGAGATTAACAAACTTATTGACTATGACTTAAACTAGAGAAATAGAATGTTTTTTATAAAAATTAGCATGTTTTTTGCAGATCGTGGACCCCCGAATTTTTAAGGAATTTTAAAAATCGGGTTTGTAAGTTTTTCGATTTTGAACGTAAACTGGCTCGTTTTGTCGATTAGACCTTCCGATCGCAAGCCCCCAGTGAAGGGTTTTTTACCATTGAGAGAACATTATCCAGCGCGTTTTTAAACATTCACAATACAT